>CAUYUD010078743.1:0-14921 GCA_963575295.1 Alouatta caraya | reverse complement strand
ACATCCTATCATAATAATCCCGTTGAAAGTCATAGTCCAGGTCAAAAGAGGAGCCGTACATCTCCGCTGCAGATCGTTTCACACCTGCTTTTCCTCGGTTCACTTTTGGCTCTGCAGCCAGGTTAGTATCTAAAACCTGGCCAGCAATCATTCTGCCATCCTCTCCTGCCACAGCAGCCCAGGCATTTCTCTCGTTAACATATTGAACGAAGGCAAAGCCCTTATGAACAGAGCAGCCCACAATTTTGCCATACTTCGAAAAGATTGCCTCCACATCAGATTTCTTGACCACGAGAGTGTTTAGATTCCCAATGAACATACGGGAGTTCATGGAGCGAGGATCTGTCTTGTTGGTAACGTTGCTGGCCATTGTGTTTGATGATAAGGTTTCTCACAAAGCCGAAAACAGGAGGGAGAAGGGAGAAGAGATTCGATTCTGAGTCTCCTACTCCCGGGTTCTATGTGGAGAAGCCGACTGCTGCTCGACGTGGGCAACGCAGACACAACCGCTCGCTCTTCGTCTCTTCACAAAACGGATAGTTTCTTTTGCTGAGCAGAAGCGATCCTACTTGTCTATTTTGGCTTTTTTTTTTTTTTTTTTTTTTTGCCATTGCTTTTGGTGTTTTAGTCATGAAGTCTTTGCCCATGCCTACGTCCTGAATGGTATTGCCTAAGTTTTCTTCTAGAGTTTTTATGATGTCAGGCCTCATGCTTAAATCTTTAATCCATCTGGAGTTAATTTTTGTATAAGGTGTAAGAAGGGATCCAGTTTCAGCTTTCTGCACATGGCTAGCCAGTTTTTCCAAGACCATTTATTAAATAGGGAATCCTTTCCCCACCACTTGTTTTTGTCAGGTTTGTCAAAGATTAGATGGTTGTAGTTGAGTGGCATTCTTTCTGAGGCCTCTATTCTGTTCCATTGGTCTATATCTATGTTTTGGTACTATAATCAACATGCTGTGTTGATTATAGTAGCCTTGTAATATAGTTTGAAGTCAGGTAGTATGATGCCTCCAGCTTTGTTTTGTTGTTGTAGTTTTTTTTCTTGTTGTTGTTATTGTTGTTTTTTGCTTAGGATTGTTTTGGCTATGCAGGTTCCTTTTTGGTTCCATATGAAATTTAAGATTTTTTTTTTCCAATTCTGAGAAGAAAGTCATCGGTAGCTTGATGGGGATAGCACTAAATCTGTAAATTACTTTGGGCAGTATGGCCATTTTCACAATATTGATTCTTCCTAATCATGAGCATGGAATGTTTTTCCATCTGTTTGTGTCCTCTCTTATTTCCTTGAGTAGTGGACTGTAGTTCTCCTTGTAGAGGTCCTTCACCTCCTTTGTTAGTTGTATTCCTAGGTATTTTATTCTCTTTGTAGCAATTGTGAATGAGAGTTCACTCATGATTTGGCTCTCTGTCTATTACTGGTGTATAGGAAAGCTTGTGATTTTTGCACATTGATTTTGTATCCTGAGACTTTGCTGAAGTTGCTTATCAGCTTAAGGAGATTTTGGGCTGAGGTGATGGGGTTTTCTAAATATACAATCATGATTATAAATCATATAATATAAAGGCATGTGCACACATGTTTACTGATGCACTCTTCACAATAGCAAAGGCTTGGAACCAATCCAAAAGCCCATCAATGACAGACTAGATAAAGAAAATTTGGCACATATACACCATGGAATATTATGCAGCCTTGAAAATGGATGAGTTCACGTTCTTTGCAGGAACACAGATGAAACTGGAAACCATCATTCTCAGCAACTGGCGCGAGAACAGAAAACCAAACACCGCATGTTCTCACTCATAAGTGGGTGTCGAAAAATGAGAACACATGGACACAGGGAGGGGAACATTACACACTACGGCCTGAGGGGTGGCGTGTTAGGTAGGATTACCAGGGGGTAGGAAGATTGGGCAGGAATAGCATTAGGAGAAACACCTAATGTAGACGGTGGGGTGATGGGTGCAGCAAACCACCACCATGGCATGTGTATACCTATGTAACAAACCTGCACGATCTGCACATGTACCCCAGAATTTAAAGTATATATAAAAAAACATTAAAAAAAAGAAAGAAGAAGGAAAGAAAACAAGAACATAAGAAAACACTTCTTAAACAAAAATTATCTAAGGATTCTACTAATAAACCTTTTATTAATGGTGAGATAATTTTCTGAAAAGAAGTCATGAAACAAGCAACAATAATCTTATAAGGAAACAAACTACAAAATAAAATGGATCAGAAAAAATATTTTTGTATAAATAGCTATATTACACACAGAATATGAGTACAACGTTAATATTTAATATATTTTGAAGATGCCTTGAAGACTCATTTAATTGGGAATTATGAAGATAATAAAACATTAGGATGATTCTAAGTTATTGCAAGATTGAAAAGGATAATAGAAACACCTACATGTCTCCACTTAATGGACATTTCCTCATTCATTTATTCAAGAGAAGTTAATTGTGTCAGGACATAGTACAATAAAGATAGAAATCAATACCAAGAAGATTTCTCAAAACCATGAAATTACATGCAAATTAAACAACCTAATCCTGTATGACTTTTGGGTAAAGAATAAAATTAAGGCAAAAATTTTAAAAAATCCTTTAAAATGATGAAAACAAAGCTACAATATACCAAAATCTCTGGGACACAGTGAAGGCAGTGTTAATAGGAAAGTTTGTAGTGCTAAGTGCCTACATTAAGATGTTTAAAAGATCTTAAATTAACAAACAACCTAACATCACACCCAGAGGAAGTAGAAAACAAGAGCAAACCAAACCCAAAGCTAGCAGAGAAAAATAAATAAACAAAATCAGAGTTGAGCTGAATAAAACTGACATGAAAATTTACACAAGATATCAACAAAATGAAAAGTTGTTTTGAAAGAATAAGATTGATAGACTACTAGGTAGAATAATAGAGTAAAAAGAGAAAAGATCCCAGTAAACAATCAGAAAAGCTGGGAGCATTGGGAGAACCAGAATAAGACAGGGATGCCCATTCTCACTACTCCTATTCGACACAATATTGGAAGTCCCAACCAAAACAAACAGGCAAGACAAAGAAATAAAAAGCATTCAAATAGAAAGAGAGGAGGTCAAACTATTTCAGTTTGCAGATGAAATATTTATGTACCTAAAAAACCCCATAGTCTCTGACCAAAGGCTCCTAGAACTGATAAACAACTTAGGTAAAGTTGCAGGGTACAAGATCAATGTACAAAAATCAGTAGCATTTTTATACACCAATAACATTAAGCCAAGAGCCAAATCAAGAACACAATCCCAGAAGATAATCCCCTTTACAATAGCCACAAAAGGAATAGAATACTTAGAAATACAACTAATCACAGAAGTGAGATATTTGTAAAATGCAAATTACAAAACACAACTGAAATAAATCAGAGATGACACAAACAAATGGAAAAATATTTAATACGGTTTAAAAGAATAGATATTGTTTATATGGTCATACCACTCATAGCAATGTAAAGAGTCAATGCAATTCCTATCTACTAACATAACTGAGATAACTGGTTAGATATACACAGAAGATTGAAACTAGACCACTTTTTTGCACCATATACAAGAACCAACTCATAATGGATTAAAGGCTTAGATGTAAGACCTAAAACTACTAAAATCTTAGAAAAAAAACTGTGGCATACCATTCTAGATACAGTTCTTGCCAGGGATTTTATGATAAAGTCTCCAAAAGCATTTGTGACAGAAACAAAAATAGACAAATGATACCAAATTAAACTGCAGAAGTTTTGCACAGCAAAAGGAACTTCAACAAAGTAAACAGACAACCCACACAATGAGGGAAAATGTTCACAAACAGTGCAACCAACAAAGGTCTAATATCCATAATCTACAAGCAAATATCAAAAAATCATGTCAAAAATGACCAAAAAAGATAAACAGACACTTCTCAATGATACACATGCAGCCAAGAGACATATGAAAAATGCAAAACACCACTAATTATAGAGAAATGCAAATCAAAACTATAATGATACCATCTTGCACCGGTCAGAAAGGCTATTATTAAAAAGTTAGAAAATAACAAATATTGGCAAGGATGCATAGAAAAGGGAATGCTTATTATACTGCTGGTAAGAATGTAAATTAGTTCAACCACTGTGGAAAGCAGTTTAGAGATTTTTTTCAAGAACTTAAAATGGAACTACCATTCAACCCAGCAATCCCCCATTACTGAGTATATACCCAAAGGAAGAAAAAATTTTCTACCAAAAAGACGTATGTCCTCATTTTCTGTTCACAATAGCAAAAACATGAAATCAACCTAGATGCCTGGCAGTGGTGGACTGAACAAAGAAATCTTGGTACTTATACACCATGGAACACTACGTAGCCATAAAAAAGAATTAAACTGTGGCCTTTGTAGCAATATGGATGCAGCTGGAGGCCATGATCCTAAGCAAATTAATGCAGAGACAGAAAACTGCATACCACATGTTCTCTCTTATAAGTGAGACCTAAAAAATTGAGTACACATGGAAGTGAAGAGGGGAAAAGTAGACATTAGGAACTAATTGAGGGTGGGAAGAGGATGAGGGCCAAAAAGCTAGTTATTGAATACCCATGCTCACTACCTGGGTGACAAAATTATTTGTACACCAAACCCCACTGATACGTAGTTTACCCATGTAACAAACCTGCAAGTGTACCATTGAACCTAAAATACAAGTTGAAAAAGAAAAAAATAAAAATAGATAAATCTAGGGAATTAAAATTATTGAATACCTATGGGTCAGTGAGTGTTGTAGAATCCAGGGATAGAAAAGTAAACAAAACATGCTGTTGTTGAGTTTCTGGTCTTAACTTTCTCCCCTTTCTGTTGTCACATCCATTGAAAATGTTAAAGTGTCCCTCCTTTGTGGATGGAGAATATATCCTTGGCTCTTGATTTTGGAAATGGGAATGTCCATTTATCTGGATGATCAAAGGATGCAGGAAAGGGTGATGGTGTGTAAATTGCAAATTCAGGACTCAAGAGGCCTTTCTCTTTTTGCTTATTCTCTTTCACTTCTAGTCAACAAAAATGAAAAGAACTAATCTGGGCTAATTTTTGGATCCCAGCAAAAGAATGAGAGACTTATAGAGAAAACACACCCCATGCTGAGTTCATATTAGATCAGCTGACCTCTAGCCAACTCACGGTTTTAGAAATTAACAAATGCTTATTTTTGTATGCCACCAAATATTGGAAATTTTCTTATAAATGTTTTAATAGTGGCAAAAAAATACATCTTCAGAGATTTTATAAATAAATATGATAGAAAAGCATATGGACATAACATATACAACACTCTTAGGTAAATCACATAATAGTGATAGAATCTGAATACTGAAAGAAATAAAAGTGAAAAATAACAGCCTGAAATAATCAAGCATGTGGGCATGAAATTGTGATATTGTGAGAATAAGCAATACATGAGAATGTGGATCCACAGATTGGTTTTAATATAAAAATCACAAAACTGGCACTAATTCAGGTTATAAAAAGAGATAGGCAACTACTCAGATCTCTAATTCTAATTCTGCTAAAAGCCAATCATTTGATAAGTAAAAGAAAAAAATCTCTCAGCCAAGTTCATCTCAACAGTTTGAGAAGGTCATTGAGAAAAACTGATTACTTTGAATTTATTTTTAACTAGCAAACAATAATATGTTAGTGAACTCAACCATAAAATACTCATAACTTGGAATCTAACATTTTAGATAAATTTATTATTTCTAAAAATTTTAGAATTGTTTTAGATTTGTGGAAAAGTTGCAAAAATAATACAGAAAGCTCACAAATAGCACACACTCAGTTCCCCTATTTTTAATATATTACGTGACTATGATACATTTGTGACACATTATTTATAAAAATTCATATTTTATTTGTATTTCCTTAGTTTTTACCTTATATCACTGTTACAGAATTTCATCCAGTAAATCACATTACATTTATTTGTCAAATCTTAATTTGTTCTTGGCTGTGATAGTTTCTGAGATATTCCCTGTTTTGAAAACCTCAACATTTTGAAGAATGCCAGTCAATTCTTTGTAGAATGTCCCTTAATTGGGATTTGCCTGATGTTATCCTCATGATTAGATGTGGAATTATGGGTTACGTGGAGGAAACCCATAGAGGGAAAGTGACATTATCATCACATCAAGGATATGTACTATCAACATGACTTACCCCTGTTGATGCTGACTTTCTTCACCTGACTCTGGCTGAGGTAGTATCTGTCAGGTTTTTCTGCTGCAAAGTGACTTCCCTTTCCTTTCTGTACTGTACTCTTGAGAGGAAAATCACTATGCATAGCCCACAATTGAGGAGTAGGATTCACACTCCATCTCCCTGAGAGCAGAGTATCAACATAAATTATTTGGAATTTTTCTACATGGAAGATTATTCTACTGCCCCACACTTATTTATTTAATCATTTATGTCAGTATAGACTCATAGATATTTATTTTGTATAATACTTTGGGTTATAATTTCATGTTACTTTTTAAACATTAATGCACAAATTGTTTCAGTTTTGATGATAGGGTGCTATTTCAGTTGCTCCTATATCCTTGTGACATACCCCATTTTGCTATGCATGTGTGTGTGCATTTTCTTATTTTTAGGGACTACATTGAAGAATGAAAACCAAGTTGTAGATGCTATGTGTCCTCATTGTTACTGGAGTATCACTGATTCTAGGGCCTCTCAACTGAAAGAGCAAGGACATATATACATGGGTCTACCAACCTGTGTATATACATGTACCTATGAATATTTCTGTAATCATCTGTATCTACACTAAATCAAAACTTTAACTGATACTGATGTCTCCAACTCTAATTCACTCCCTTATGGATCATTCGAAACCTTCACCACTAGCTTATTTGCTATCTTCCATTCCAATAGTGGAAACGTGGTTCCCACTACCCATTTATTTAATTGTTAAATTACTAACATATATATCCATAGGAAACAATTTTATCAACTATAACATATTGTCTTTGGTTTTTCAAACTCTATTCCTTTCTAGAATTATGTAGGTCAGTCAGCACCTTTTCCACTGTCTAATTCAGTGAGTTGCTTCATACATTTGTACTACAGGTGAATTCCTTTACTGCATGCTGCATCCCACAATAAGATTCACTGATGCCCCCTTAAACATCTTTTGAAAAATTTTTATACTTTAATGTTCATCCTTGGTCCAATAAAGTTGTATTTGTTTTGACAAATGTGGAGTGTCATGTTTTCACCATTCTAGTATCATGCAGGATAGTTTCATTACTGTAAATATTTGCCTGTGCTTCACCTTTTCAACATCTCCCTAAATCACTCTCAAACTTTTTACCATCTCTCTAGTTTTGCCTTCTATAGAATGTCATATAAGTGGAATCATACATTATGTAGCATTTTAAAATTAGTTTTCTTGTGATTTGAAAGAATTCTTAGCAATGCAAATGAAGGATTTACCTGTGTCTTTGGCTTGATAACTTATTCTTTTTTATCACAAAATAGCATTCCATTGTATGAATACACCACAGTGTGCTTATATTGAAGAATATCATGATTGCTTCTAGTTTTTGGCAATTATGAACAAAGATACTATTCATATTTTCATGTGGGTTTTTTATGAAGACATAAGTTTCAGATTAGTTGGATAAATATCCAGGAGTGTGATTGTGGATTGCATGGCAAGATTATGTTTAGCTTTTTAAGAAACTGCTATACCAATTTTCATTCCAACTAGCAAAAAAATGAGAATACTGGTTGCTCCACACCTTCACAAAAAAAAAAAAAAACTGGTATCTTCAGATTTTTAACTTTTAGCCATTCTTGTAAGTGTGTGGTAGTATATCATTGCAACTTTGATTTGCATTTATTTCTCTAATAAAAAATTAAGTTGAACACATTTTCATATACCTATTTGGTATCTGTATAGCACATTTGGTGAGATGTCTGTTCAGATTTTTTGCCTATTTTTAAATTGGATTTTTTTAATTGCTGCATATTAAAAATTCTTTCTATATTTTGGATACAAGTCTTCTACCAAATATGTGCTTTGCAAGTATTATCTCCCAATATGTGGCTTATCTTTTCATTCTTTCAAAGCTGTCTTTTATGCAGGAGAAGTTCTTTCTGCTTTTTGTTTTGTTTTGTTTTGTTTTGTTTCCTTTACTGGTGTCCCATCTGTTACAAGGACTTTGCTCATTTTTAAAAATTATTTTTTCTTTTTTCAAAATTATACTTTAAGCTCTGGGATACATGCACAGTATGTGCAGGTTTGATACATAGGTATACACGTGCCGTAGTAGTTTGCTGTACCCATCTACCTGTCAGCTACATTAGGTATTTCTGCTGATGCTATCCGTCCCTTCACCTCCCACCCCACAACAGGCCCCAGTGTGTGACGTTTTCCTCACTGTGTCCATATGTTCTCATTGTTCGACTCCCACTTATGAGTGAGAACATGTGGTGTTTGGTTTTCTGTTCCTGTGCTAGTTTGCTGAGAATTATGGTTTCCAGCTTCATTCATGTCCTTGCAAAGAATATGAACTCATCCTTTTTTATGGCTGCATAGTATTCCATGGTATATATGTGTCACATTTTCTTTATCAGGTATATCATTGATGGACATTTGGTTTGGTTCCAACTCTTTGTTATGGTGAACAGTGCAATAAATGTATGTGTGCAGGTATCTTTATAGTAGAATGATTTATAATCTTTTGGATATATACCCAGTAATGAGATTGCTGGGTCAAATGGTATTTTTGGTTCTAGATTTTTGAGGAATCACCACACTGTGTTCTGCAATGGATGAACAAATTTACACTCCCACCAACAGTGTAAAAACATTCCTATTTCTCCAGCATCTGTTGTTTCCTGACATTTTAATGATCGCCATTCTAACTGCCATGAGATGATATCTCATTGTGGTTTTTATTTGTATTTCTCTAATGATCAGTGACAATGAGCTTTTTATCATATGTTCGTTGGCTGCATAAATGTTTTCTTTTGAGAAGTGTCTGTTCTTATCCTTTGCCCACTTTTTCACGGGGTTTTTTTTTTTTTTCTTGTAAATTTGTTTTAGTTCCTTGTAGATTCTGGATATTAGCCCTTTATCAGATGGATAGATCACAAAAATTTTCTCCTATTCTGTAAGTTGCCTGTTCACTCTGATAATAGTTTCTTTTGCTGTGCAGAAGCCCTTTAGTTTAATTAGATCTCATTTGTCAATTTTGGCTTTTTTTGTCATTGCTTTTGGTGTTTTAATCATGAAGTCTTTGCCCATAACTATGTCCTGAATGATATTGCCTAGGTTTTCTTCCAGGGTTTTTACAGTTTTAGATCTTATGTTTAAGTGTTTAATCCATCTTGAGTTAATTTTTGTAAAAGGTATAAGGAAGGAGTCCAGTTTCAGTTTTCTACATATGGCTAGCCAGTTTTCCCAGCACCATTTATTAAATAGGGGATCCTTTTTCCATTGCTTGTTTTTGTCACGTTTGTCAAAGATCAGATAGTTGTAGATGTGTGGCATTATTTCTGAGACCTCTGTTCTGTTACATTGGTCTCTATATCTGTTTTGGTACCAGTATCATGCTATTTTGGTTACTGTAGCCTTGTAGTATAGTTTGAAGTCAGGTAGCGTAATGATGCCTCCAGTATGGTTCTTTTTGCTTAGGCTTGTCTTGGCCGTATAGGCTTTCTTTGTTTCCATATACAATTAGAGTAGTTTTTGTTGTTGTTGTTGTTCTCTAATTCTGTGAAGAAAGGCAATGGTAGCTTGATGGGGATAGTATTGAATCTATAAATTCCTTTGGGCAGTATGGCCATTTTCATGATATTGATTCAGTTCTTTCTTTAATGAATCATTGTTTTGGGTTGTCTCTAACAATTCAGTCTGGAACTTAAGGTATTGCCAATTTCCTCTTATTTACCTCTATACATTTTATAATATTGCATTTTAAATTTAGGTCTACAATCAATCTTGAGTTGATTTTTGTGAAATGTGTAAAATTTCTATCTAGGCTTATTCTTTTTGGTCATGTGGACATCCAATTGTGCCAGCACAATTTGTTAATAAGAAAATCATCTCTTTATATAATCAGCTTTGCACCCTTCTCAAAAGTAGTTGACTATATCCATACAGGTCTAGTTCTGTGCTATCTATTCCATTTCATTGATCTACGCATCTATGGTTTACCAATATTGTGATGTATTTATTAATGTAGCATAATAGTAAGTGTTTGTGATAATTAATCTTACATGCAACATGGCTAGACCACTGTATCCAGATTTTGGTCAAATATTATTTAAAATGTTTACATGAAGGTGTTTTTAAAAACAAGATTACCTTTTAAATCAGCATACTGGGTAATGTAGATTACCCTCAATAATGTGTGTAGGCCTCATCATATCTGCTAAAGACACTAAAAGAAAAAGTCTAATCCATTTTGAAGAAAAATGAATTCTGCCAACAGACTGCCTTTGGACTTGAACTACAACATCAGTTCTTCTCTGATTCTCCAATCTACTGTTCTGCTCTGAAGATTTTGGACTGGTATGTCTTCACAATCATATTGAGCCTATTCCTAAAAATAAATCTTTCTCTTTGTCTCTGTCTCTTGTCCCTATTTCTGTGTGTATACATACACATAGATGCATTTATGTATACACACACAACATATGTATGTGCACATACATATAACACATATATGCATATAACAGCATAGATGTATACACACACAACAGATGCACACATACATATAACACATATGCATGTATGTATACATGCACACATTGCATATGCATATATGCCCATATGCATATATGCACGAAATATACACATACATATAACATGTATACATGTATGTATATATACATATAGCACATATGTCGTCCTATACAAATATCAAATACATGTGTACAGGTATGCATGAAGCATATGCATATAACATATGTATGTGTGCATATACATACATATATATATATATGGATGTACATGCATGTACACATAGTCATAAAATTTAATAATCTCAGTTTCCAACTTTGTTCTTCTTCAGTATTGCGTTAGTTATTCTATGTCTTTTGCCAGTCTGTACAAATTTTGCAAACAGTTTGTCAATATGTACAAAATAGCTTTCTGGAATTTTGATGAGATTGCATTTATTGAATCTATGATCAAGTTGAGACAAATTGACATCTTACCAATATTAAGTCTTCCAATCCATGAACACAGTATCTCTTTATTTCAATATGCATCAATTTCTTACTTTAGTATTTTTATTTTTCTGCATACAATTTCTGTGTATATTTTTTATTAAGTAGTCTTACTCCAATTGTTGATGCTTAATTGCTGTCTTTCAAGCCTTGCCTTTCCTTATTTCCATTCTTCCCCATGTATGGGCAAGCTGATAAACATACCTGAGTGCTTCCACCTTTGTTGCTGGTAGTGAATTCAAACCATATTAAGTCCAGCCCACAAACAACAGCAGTCAGCCCAGCCATGCCAATCTTCTTTTCCTGTATTCTCATACCATTTTTGAACTTGATTGGGACACCTGCCCTCCTCTCCACAAAATAGACATGGTCAAGCTCAGAATGTAGTGGCTTCACTCTCATTGAGTAACAGTATATAACAGGAGAGGAAAAAGCATGTGATGTAAACATTGTAGAAATGCTTCACATATCAGATAGGAAATTCAGCTAGAAAGTATTTAGAGGATTTGCCAACCCAGATTCCAGGATTCTCTTAATTGTAGTGAGGCAGAGCAAACTGACACCAATGAACAAACTTCCCAATGGTATGTTTACGAATTTGGGAATGCCTTAGAGCAGGGTTTTTTTTAGCTGCAAATTCCTAGATTGAATTCAAGGTATGTATGATCCTTCTGAAGCTGTATGGAAAGTTGTGTATGCAAGTGTGTGCCTTCTATTCCACTAAGAGGCTTAGTATGTAGCTTTCAACAGATTCTAAAAGAGGTTCATATTTTAACAAAATATGTGGAATTAATTTTTTTTGTATTTCACCTATATCTAACACAGTGCAGTAAACGGAAGGTATGGATGCTCTTCTTGCCTTATATTATATTATATTCAGCAACCAGGTATTAAGTATGGATTATCAGGCATTAGATTGAGTGCAGCATAGTTTGCCCTAGTGAATGAGAGAACGGAGTAAGCAGGTGACTATGCATTTGCGAAAAAGATTCAATAAGTTCTAAAGTCCAGAGATGACAGAAAAGGTAACATGTCCATTTAACCACAAAGAGTTCAATGTGCAGAGGAAAGGTGGATGCTCATTTTGCGAATAAAAGGAGCCGTGGGTGGAAATGTATACAGCGGTCAGTTCACGAAAGGCCTTATCTGCCGTGCCAAGGATTTTAAGAATTCTGAAATCTATTGAACCTATTGAAGCAATTGGAGGACATTTTTATCTTAAGAGAGACATTGTCCATTTTCGTTACAGAAAATTCACTCTGGCACTTATAATGAGAACTATCTGGGGTGGTAATGTAGGATGTTTAGGCAAAACTAGATTCAAGAAAACTGGTCATATGGGTGCTGAAATAACCCAAGTGGAAAATGAAGACCCAAGCTATGGAGACAAGAATAGGATGGAAAGAAAGAATAAGAAATCTAGAGGCATAAAGATAAGTACTGGATGTGATGAGGAGGGATACAAATAGAAATATAGGATGACTTTTCTCATTATTGGCTTGGACAAGTTTTGTTCCCACAATAATAATAATTAAAAATTTATTTCTTCAATTAATTTTTTAAATAAAATAACAATTTTATTTTTAATTTTCTTCATAGACTATATTCAAATATCAAGGATGTAGTTACATATACAGCAAGGGTTTGTTTATTGGATTTGCATTTACAGATGCAAATGTAAATGGTACCCTTGGGGCACTTTTGCACCTTTCTGTTAGACGGTTCTTCTAAACATGGGTTAAAGGCTTTTACCCAGATTTGGAAAATAGTAAATCTATTTCACCCTACGGTTAAAAAAGAAGACCTATTTCTCTCTGGTTGTTGCTTCACTAGATTATTAGAACTGATGGCTAAATCATTGAATATACTGCTCAATGATGCCATGCTGTGAAATATTGATGATGTATTACTGTGAAGCAATTTGGAACACTGATATGAAAGGTGCTATTCAAATTGAAGTTGGAATTTGTTTATAGGCAACATACAGCAAAGTTTACCAGTATTTGTGAACAGGTAATCTCAGGTTCAATTATACTTAAACTGAAAAAGAGAGACCTGCAGTCGCCATCAGAGGCCAAAGTAAAAATAAAAAAAAAATTTTAAAAAGAGGTCACTGTTCAGCCTAATGAAATATTAAACATGAAAAAAAAATAAAAGCCTCCAGGATCAAGTTTATCAGCTTATAGTACATTTACAACCAAAAAAATTTCCTATGCAATGAGGACAACTTCCAGAGCATAAGATAATGGCTGAGGCAGTGACAACAGAAAAGTAAAATTTTCCTGAGCAAATGACTGTTAAGTGGATGTTTGTTCTTTCATAACAGTTGTCAGGTTCACTCTGCAGTGTCTTTTATATTATAAATAGCTACTGGTTCCCTATAAAAATGTGTTATGCTCTGGTAGAGATGATATGGAATAGAATGCAAAAAGTGTTTTAGTACTTCTTGCTGGTTTCTAACTTTGGACTTACAGAATTAGTAAGTCAGCAATGAAGATAAGGCACATTTCTTCTTTTCTGGTCTTTTAAGTTAAACTATCCTTAAAATGTCACAAAAAGTTGATTGTTTGAAAACAAATTTTCAGGACCTCAGAAAACATGTCTGGCAACCCATTTGTGAAGAGAAAGCCCTAACAGGAAAGAAGATACTTCAGTTACTGATAAAACAGGCTGAAAACAGTACACACCAGATGCAACAGAGGCACTACACACACATAACAACCTCCTATCTCATTTCTCTTTCTAATACATCACATTGGCTGTCTTATTTCCCTCACTTAATTGCTTACATTGAAGTCTTCCACTCTTTAAAGATTTTTAGGTGGTAGGGGTTAAGATGAATAAAATGATTTGCCGTAGGCTATCTTATCAATAGATCACACAGCAAGGAGAATTTTAGGATCTAAATGAATTGTAATTTAGGAGTTAAGAGTATTCCTACGGATGTTGGTACTTTTCATCCATTTCTTCCTCCTGCAGAATATTTTAGAAAACAAAATCTCAGAAATCTTGGCTCTTTGTAAACAAAACTTCTGTAGGCCACCTTCCCCAACAGAAGACGAGGAATCAGTCTTAAAAGAAATCTACTTCCAGGAAAGAACCTGTTTACACTTGCGTAAATGAAAGAACGGGGGAAATTTTCCCAAGAATGACTGGTGTGTGATGCCTAATTTAAACCATGTGGAAATATCCAGGTCACTTGTTTAAGAAGTTTATTTGACATTCTAGTCAAATTCGATCTAATATAGCGAAATTTAAATTAGCACCTACTATATATCAGATGCTGTTGTAAGTCAACAAGGGTGAATAGGACATGGCCTTTGGTATCAAAACCCCCAATAGCAGATTGGTATAAAGACAATCACTGTACAACACTCTGTCTGTTCCATCACAAAGGAATGCTCTGAATCCCTAGATGACACAAAGAGGGGAGTGTCTTTCTCTGCATTGAGAATGCAAGGAAGACAACACAAATGATACTTAAGCTGCCTTTTATTTATTTATTTTTATTTATTTATTTTTTTTAATATATATACTTTTTATTGCATTTTAGGTTTGGGGGTACATGTGAAGAACATGCAAGATTGTTACATAGGTACACACATGGCAGTGTGATTTGCTGCCTTCCTCCCCATCACCTATATCTGTTATTTCTCCC
>CAUYUD010078740.1:0-17877 GCA_963575295.1 Alouatta caraya | reverse complement strand
CTATTTGAATACCCTTTATTTCTTTTTCTTGCCTGATTGCTCTGGCTAGAACTTCCAATACTATATTGAATAGGAGTGGTGATAGAGGGCATCCCTATCTAGTGCCAGATTTCAAAGGGAATGCTTCTAGTTTTTGCCCATTCAGTATGATATTGGCTGTGGTTTTGTCATAAATAGCTTTTATTATTTTGAGATACGTTCCATCAATACGTAGTTTATTGAGGGTTTTTAGCATAAAGCGCTGTTGAATTTTGCAAAGGCCTTCTCTGCATTGATTATCATGTGGTTTTTGTCTCTTTTTCTGTTTATGTGGTGAATTACATTTATAGACTTGTGTATGTTGAACCAGCCTTGCATCCCTGGGATGAAGCCTACTTGGTCGTGATGGATAAGCTTTTTGATGTGCTGTTGCAATTAGCTTGCCAGTATTGTACTGAAGATTTTTGCATCTGTGTTCATCATGGATATAGGCCTGAAGTTATCTTTTCTTGCTGAGTGTCTGCCAGGTTTTGGTATCAGGATGATGTTGCTCTCACAAAATGATTTGGGAAGGATTCCCTCTTTTTGGATTGTTTGGAATAGTTTCAGAAGGTATGGTACCAGCTCCCTTTCGTATGTCTGGTAGAATTTGGCTGTGAACCCATCTGGACCTGAGCTTTTTTTGGTTGGTAGGCTCTTAATTGCTGCCTCAATTTCAGACCTTGTTATTGGTCTATTCAGGGTTTCGACTTCTTCCTGGTTTCGGCTTGGGAGGATGCAAATGTCCAGGAATTTATCCATTTCTTCCAGGTTTACTGGTTTATGTGCATAAAGTTATTTGTAGTAATCTCTGATTGTAGTGTGTATTTCTGTGGAATTAGTGGTGATATCCCCTTTATCGTTTTTTATTGCATCTATTTGATTATTCTCTCTCTCTCTTTTTTTTTTTTTTTTTTAATCTCGCTAGTGGTCTATTTTGTTGATCTTTTCGAAAAACCAGCTCCTGGATTTATTGATTTTTTGAAGGGTTTTTGTGTCTCTATCTCCTTCAGTTCCGCTCTGATCTTAGTTATTTCTTGTCTTCTGCTAGGTTTTGAGTTTTTTTGATCTTGCTCCTCTAGTTCTTTCAATTTTGACAGTAGGATGTCAATTTTAGATCTCTGCTTGCTACTCATGTGGGCATTCATTGCTATATATTTTCCTCTAGACACTGCTTTAAATATGCCCCAGAGATTCTGGTATGTTGTGTCTTTGTTCTTGTTGGTTTCGAAGAACATCTTTATTTCTGCCTTCATTTCATAGTTTATCCAGTCAACATTCAAGAGCGAGATGTTCAGTTTCCATTAAGCTGTGTGGTTCTGAGTTAGTTTCTCAATTCTGAGTTTTAACTTGATTGCACTGAGGTCTGAGAGACTGTTTGTTATGATTTCTGTTCTTTTGCATTTGCTGAGGAGTGATTTACTTCCAATTATGTGGTCAAGTTTAGAGTAGGTGTGATGTGGTGCTGAGAAGAATGTATATTCTGTGGATTTGGGGAGGAGAGTTCTGTAAATTATCCAGGAGAACTTCCCCAATCTAGCAAGGCAGGCCAACATTCAAGTCCAGGAAATACAGAGAACACCACAAAGATATTCCTCAAGAAGTACAACCCCAAGGCATATAATCCTCAGATTCACCAGGGTTCAAATGAAGGAGAAAATGCTAAGGGCAGCCAGAGAGAAAGGTTGGGTTACCCACAAAGGGAAGCACATCACACTCACAGCAGATCTCTCAGCAGAAACCTTACAAGCCAGAAGAGAGTGGGGGCCAATATTCAACAACCTTAAAGATAAGAACTTTCAACCCAGAATTTTATATCCAGCCAAACTAAGCTTCATAAGTGAAGGAAAAATAAAATCCTTTACTAACAAGCAAGTACTCAGAGATTTCATCACCACCAGGCCTGCTTTACAAGAGCTCCTGAAAGAGGCACTAACCATAGAAAGGAACAATCAGTACCAGCCACTCCAAAAACATACCAAATGGTAAAGAGCATCAACACAATGAAGAAACTGCATCAACTAACGGGCAAAATAGCCACCTAGCATCAAAATAGCAGGATCAAATTCACACATAACAGTATTAACCTTAAATGTAAATGGGCTAAATGCCCCAATCAAAAGACACAGACTGGCAAATTGAATAAAAAGCCAAAACCCATTGGTTTACTGTATCCAGGAAACCCATCTCACATGCAAGGATACACAAAAGCTCAAAATAAAGGGATGGAGGAAGATTTACCAAGCAAATGGAGAGCAAAAAAAAGCAGGAGTTGCAATTCTCATCTCTGATAGAATAGACTTTAACCAACAAAGATCAAAATAGACAAAGAAGGACATTACATAATGGTAAAAGGATCAAGGCAACAGGAAGGGCTAATGATCCTTAATATATATGCACACAGTACAGGAGCACCCAGATATATAAAGCAAGTTCTTAATGACTTAGAAAGAGACTTAGACTCCCACACAGTAATAGTGGGAGAATTTAACACCCCATTGTCAATATTATATTTACAAGACAGAAAATTAACAAGGATATCCAGGACTTGAACTCAGACCTGGACCAAGCAAACCTAATAGACATTTACAGGAATATCCAGTGTTATATGAAGGTCTAAAGAGGTTACTTTTGCAAACAGATGATAAATAAATTTATAATTTGTTAAATGCTCTTCTGATATATTATTTCCTATTATTTCAGAACAGCAAGAGTATGAGCTTTCTTCCCATATTTTCTATGGAGGAATTAGAGCTTAGTGAGGGACTTTTTATATTCTACCAAGTAGTAACTCACAGAGTTTTGACTTGTTCTAGCCTCCCCACTGGTTATATCATGCAGAACTTTATTTGTTATCCAAATGGAATTGGACAATTAATATATTTATTTAAACTATGGGAAGTCGCAGATTTCATGTAACTCTTTGTTATTAAAATTCTGTATCATATTCCATTTTAACTTGTCATTTTCAAGTTGTATTTGATTGGTCTTCATGGAACAATTGCATTAAAAGTGTAAAATAGTGTAGAAAGCTCGGATGTGAGACAATTGAATTGGAATTCTGGCACCACCAGTTATTATCTGTGTAACCTTTCTGTGTTTCAGTGTCTTGTTTTTTGTTTGTTTGTTTGTTTAAATAGAAACAGTAACAAAAGCTACATTACACGGTGCTTGGTAAGATTAAATGGAATAACTAAATGCTTAAAACAGTTCCTGGCCGATAGTAAGTTCTCAATAAATGTTACCTATTTTATAATTAGTTTTTATATTAGATTTCCCTTAAACTAGGTATTCAGGCATTAAGTGAGAATAAACAATGCTTTGATTTCTTTGTAAAGACAACTGTGACATTATCAAGCAAAATATAAATTGAGCCAGAAATTCATGAAACCCAAGAAAGACATGTGACTATACTCAAAGAACCTATGTTTGAATGTGACACACTATTTACATTAGAAATTTACATAATGATTTTATCATTTCACATATATACTCTTTAATATGAAAGTATGTTTTAAATGAAATTATCGAGAAATGTCATTCTATGAAATACATTATCTATTGTACTTTCCTGAGCCCTATAGCTGAGAATTTATGACAGCACTTGGGAAAATAATGTATAGATGAGGATGATTATGTGACTTCTGAATATGGTGTCATGTTATTTTTTAATTCCAGAGGTGTGATTCTAGAAATAATGAAATCTATGATGTTGGTTGGGTAGGGCTCTTTGGTTTCAGTTCTAGGTACGTATATTAGTGTTGTCCCCCTTGATTTTTTCGGCTATAAACAGTGCCAGTGGTATCTGAGATTTCTTTGATAGTTTAGGGTACAGTTATCGAGAAAAACTGTTAGGCACTTTTGTTGGGACTCAGATGTCAAGCAGGCCAGTCTTTGCGCTCCTGTGGTTGCAGCAGTGGGCTGAGAGTGCCTGCTCATATGCCCCATAAGGTCATACATACCAGTGTAGTGGGTACAGGTGGGCCAATTTTTGTTCCTTCAGGTGGTTTTACTCAAATCCCAGTAGTGGCAGCTGTAAGCTGAGCAGGTAGGTGGTTGTTCTTGGGTCCGTGGGCAGCTAATATGGGATGGGCAATGGCAGTGGCATGATAACCCTCTGGGTCCCTAGTGGTGCATGGTGGCATTGGAAGTAATAATGTTCTGGGAAGGTCAGTGTCCAGGCCTGCAGGTGGGTAGGCTCGCAACCTCAGGTCCCCGAGAGGAGTGGTCATATATCATCAGTGGTGAACTAGACTGGGAGATTCCCTGGCCCCAGGACTGTATGCTGTGGCATGGGGATGATGGCAAAACCTAGGCTAGGGCTGGCTGTCCTCAGGCCCCCAGATGGTATGTACAGGCACTGGCCATGGTAGCCAAAAGCAGGGTGATCCTCAGGTCATTGTGAAATGCTTGAGTGGGAGGCCAGGCTGCACTGCTGCCTGGTCACTGGGGGTTGAGGGTGGTGCCACCTTGAGTGATGGTGGCCTAGGACAGCAGGTAGGGAGCATACATGCCACTTGAACCTTACCTTTGGTGGCATCCTTGCTCAGCCTTGGGTGGAGAAGTCGGTTGTCACTTGTGCCTAAACCCCAGGGGCACTACCCATCACTTTTCTTGCACCTCAGCTTCAACACCACTGGGCTCCAGGGTAGTGTGCTGTTTGTTGGGGGTGGTGCTCTAGAATGGCACCTTGCTGGCACCTCTTTCCTAAAGATGGCATCCCACACCCCAGTTACACCTCCATCAGGGTGTGGTGGCCCGAGATCATTTGTGCCTAAGCCCTGGGAGCAGCAGCTTATGCTTCTCTTGCACATTAGTCTCAGCATTCCTGGGTTCCAGGACTGTACAGTCTGTTGCAGGCGAAGTTCTAAAATGGGGTCTTGCTATAGTTGCTTAGGTCACAAGGAACATGAATATAGTCTACTGACTATATTCAAGGTTCTGCCATGGCGAGGGGCCATAATACAATCTTCCAGTAACTCCCTATGTTAGTGTCCTGATCTAAGAGTACTGAGGACTCTCCCGTGGCTAGAACTATATGAGTCTACGATGAAAATGCAGGCCGCTGAGGATCTCTCACCCACCCTTTCCCTCTATTGTGGAGTCTCTCTAGGCTCTCAGTCAATTCAGGCTGAGCAGGCTGCCTTGCTTCCTTATCCCATTCCTTGCTTTAATTATTGCCTGTCACTATTTTGTTGGATTCTAGTGTTCTCTCTTGTATGATGTGATATCTACTGGGTATTCTAACTCTTTTTATTGGAGAAAGCAAGTACAAAATGCTCCCTAGTCAGAGTTTTTCCTTTTGAGTGTGGAAATTAACTATGTAACCTTCTAATGCAGGGCTTTTTAAAACTTGAATGTGATACAAATTCCCTGAGAATCTTTTAAAAATGTAGATTCTTATCTAGTAAATTTGGAGTGGGACCTGAGATTCTGGATATACAACAAGCTCTCAAGGGGTGCTGATAGTGCTGATCCACGGACCAGATATTACCAGCAAGAATGGAGACTAGAGGTTTGTAATGTAGGCTCTGTGGATTAGCACCAAGACTTGTGTTAACTATATAAAACAATATAAAATGTGTGTGTGTGTCTGTGCATTTACAGGATAGAGTACTCGTAAGTTTTATCCTGTTTCAAAGACTTGTGGCCTCTGCTCTGAATTATTAGCATTTCCTCAATATGTTCCTTATATTGCAATTCCTGTGATGTAATCACTGAAAACTTTAGAAAACTTGATATATGTTATCTTTCTTTTGGATATTTAACATTAATATAAAGTGTTACTCGCTTCAAGAAATCCTAGAGTTATTACACCTATGTGACTTTAACCTAAGTGTTTCTTAAACTATTTGGTAATTGAATTCTTTTTCTTTTTTTCAAGTTTTACCAAATAATATTTCATGAACAATAAAAAGGATACTGGCTTACATTAAATAAAAAATTAGTATTTGGATCTCTGAGTTCCCTTCCACTACTTTTAGTATTTGGTTCCAGGTATTTGCTATTGTAAACTGTGCTGCAATGAACATTTGTGTGCATGTGTCTTTATAGTAGAATGGTTTATAATCCTTTGGATATATACCCAGTAATGGGATTGCTGGATCAAATGGAATTTCTATTTCTAGGTCCTTGAGGAATTCCCACACTGACTTCCACAATGGTTGAACTAATTTACACTCCCCCAAACAGTGTAAAAGTTTCTTACCAGCCAAATCTGTGGTCTTTCTCTCTATTTCTCTGTCTGTGTAAATGGTAAACATCCTTATTCATCTCTCTGCAAGGATCTGAATAATAGAAAAAAAGGATTTATGAGAGTAGCAGGAGCCTGTAGCAAGTCTGGTGTACTTTATTCAAGAGTTTGTCTTTCTATATTCTGTAATGGAGAGAGGGGCATCATGGAATGAACATGAGTTTAGCATCCCTATAAGAGAGATTTTCATGTCTCTCAGCAGGCTAGTCAGATTATAAATTTTGCTATGGGACCCAGAAATCAATATCATATGAAATTCCTCTATCTTGTTTCGGTTCCTTGAGAGCTTATCTTTGTAACCACATGAACATACTTTCTTTAATTTCTACCATCCAGAGCACAGGATTTTGGGGTTCATTTGACAGCATTAATTTTCTTTCTTAAGCTGTTAACAGCTTTCACAAGCTTAAAATTGGCTTCTTTAAGCTCATTCTAGGAAGAGCAATAGAAACTGGTCAGTGCTATATAATTAGTAGCTAGGACTTTTCCTTTTGACAACATTGCCCAAGATTCTGTTCTTGGTTTCCAGAATGATTTCTTCACAATTTCTTATTTGTGTAACTTTGCCATTTATTGAGGTTCCTCCCATCGCCACTGATAGCTTAATTCTTCTCTTGAATTTTTCTTTCTCTGAAGTACTTTGGGGAAATTCTAAATCTTATAAAAAGAAATTGCTTACTATGTTTTGGAAGTACCTTTACCTTTGGTAAAGTTCAAAAGTCAGAAATGTTGGCCATATGGCTAAACTCAGGTAATAAGAAATTTAAATGGAGTTATTTCACAAGAACTATGGCTAAAAGTCAGCTTAATTAAAAGTGAATACACAAGCTATGTATACATTTCAAAGGACTTCATGATTTTCTGTTCTTGAATTTTGGTTTTGTTTTCTTTTTTTTAAGTTTTTTGTCTTCACTGAAGGGAATTATTTTTCTCCCCTTTTTGTCTTGTAAATCAATGCACATATAAGAGGCTATTGTTGTTATTATTATTAAAAACAATAAAAAAGAATCTATTATTATTAAATTTAAAAAACTGTTATTTGCAAAACCTTAGAAATTAAAAATGGGTAGGTTCCTCTCAAATTAAATGTTTTATTTTGTTTTGCATTGTGTAATGTGAAAGTTTGAGTTTGGGGATATCAGAAATTATTTTCAGTGTGAGAGAGGTTTGGTATGCAACAACTAGGTAGGACATATAATTTAAGAAGTGATTAATAGTATTTTTGAAGGAATATTTGACTTTTTGCACACTTGGATCAGTGATTTTGGCCACCTGGAACATAGGGAAACATCCTCCAACCTCCAATGAGAGATGAGACTTCCATGCACGATGGGCTGATTACAAAATGGGCTGATCGGCTTTGGGTTGCCTTGCAATAAAATTCAGGGTAGAAGCACTGCACTGTCTTCTCCTATAGGATCTACCTCCTTTTGGGAATTCAGGATCCAGTATAAAATGGCACTCTTAATTTTGGTGATCTGCCTTTGCCTTAAGTTGTGCATGATTATTTGGCCTGGTAAAAACAAACAAACAAAAAACAAAGCATGTTTTCATGGCCCAGTTCCTCAAAAGGCTGCTCCCTGAAGCCAGTAACTCAATTTTTAAAGAGTGACAAATTAAAAAATCCTAAAATTGTTTAAGTGCTAAATTTTCTGTCTGTGTATTTATATATGTTACTTGTTGTATGTGTACATAAAAGAGATCTGATTAGTTGGCTTAGAAAAATAAGCACTTAGAAGAGATCCAAGATGGCTAATTCAGAGTAGCTTTGGATTGCAGCGCCCAGTGAGAGCGTGGAGGGTGAGTGGACACTGCATTCCAGAAGGATTTTTATTGTCCATAGACTAGGAGATTCCCAGGCTGAGGAGACCTATGGCTCCTCACCATGACTGTTTTGGCCGGTGCGGTGGGTCTTCGCACAAAATATTCACATGGGTCCGGGTGCCATTCCAGCTGCTGACTGGAGCACCTGGGAGACAGAGTCATCCATTTGACTGATAAAAAGGGGACTGAAACAGAAATCCAGGCCAGGAGATCCCTGGGTGAAAAAGAACCACGAATCTCCAGGGTGGCTGTTTCAGCCAGTGCAGGGGGTTGTCACACAGGAAATCACACAGATCTAGGTGACTTTTCAACAGGCTACTGGAATGCCTGGGAGACAGAGTCACCTGTTCAACTGATAAAAAGCAGACTGAAAGAGAGAGCCAGGCCAGCACGTTCCCAGGTGAAAAAACCACAAGCCCCCGAGTGGCTGTTTCAGCTGGCGCAGTGTATCTCTGCACAAAATCTCACACAAATCCAGGCACCTTTTCAGCTGGTGACTGGCACACCTGGGAGACAGAATCGCCCATTCAACTGAAAAAAGGGGGACTGAAACAGAGCCAGGCCAGGATATGGCCCAGTGAAAATGCACCACGAGTCTCCAGTGGCTGTTTCAGCCAGAGCAGCGGGTCTCTGCACAAGAAATCACACAAATCCAGGCACTGCTGAAGACTGTAATGCCTGAAAGACAAAGTCGCCCACTGAACTGAAAAAAGAGTGATCTGAGGCAGGGAACCAGGTGATCAGGCTCAGCCGGTCCTACCCCCACAAAATCCAGCAATTTAAAACGCACTGGATTGAGAGTTTCACAGCAAGCACAGCTGAACCCACGATGGTCCAGCTCTGTGGGACAGGGACGTCTGCTGTTACTGAGGCAGTCCACCATTACAGAGGTGGGCTGCCATTACCGAGGCAGTTAGAACTATACCCCTATAAACAGAACTGCAGGGAAGTTCACACAGAACTTGGACAGAGAACACAGCAGCTCAGCAAAGATTCTGCTGGCAGACTGTGATTAGGCCGCCTCCTCGCTGGGCAGGGAAGACCTGAAGAAAGGCAAGAGGACCACAGAAACTTAAAAATAAAGCCATACCTTCCCAGGACAGGGCACCTAGAAAAAAAAAAGGTGGGTATAAGTTCTGCTGCAGCAGACTTAAAGGTACCTGTCCAGCAGCTCTGAATGGAACAATGGAACTCACAGCTCAGCACGTGAGCTCCTATAAAGGACAGAATGTCTTCTCAAGCAGGTCTCTGACCCAAGTATATCCAAAGAGTCACTTCATAAAGGAAAGTGCAGACTGACATCTGTAGGTTATCATTCTGGGAGAAAGATAGCAGAAGAAGAAACTGGCAGCAACTCTTACTGTTTTGCTGCTGCTGCAGGTGATCTACAGACAAGCAGAACCTGAAGTGGACCTACAGCATTCCTACAGCAGCAGGGCCAAACTGTTAGAAGGAAAACTAAGAAACAGAAAGAAATAACTTCATCATCAACAAACTGAACATCCATTTAGAGACCCCATCTGAAAGTCAGCAACTACAAAGACCAAAGATAAATAAATCCAGAAAGATTGGAAGAAACCAGCACAAAAAGGATGAAAACACTCAAAACCAGAACACCTCTCCTCTAAGGGATCACAACTTCTCACCAGCAACAGAACAAAGATGGATGGAGAATGAGTGTAATAAATTGACAGAAAGAGTCTTCAAAAGGTGGGTAAAAAGAAACTTCTCTGAGTTAAAAGAACATGTTCTAACCCAATGCAAAGAAACTAAGAACCTTGAATAAAGGTTTGACAAAATGCTAACAAGAATAAACAGCTTAGAGAGGAATATAAATGAATTGATGGAGCTGAAAAACACAACACGAGAACTTCATGAAGCATGAACAAGTTTCAATAGCTGAACTGACCAAGCAGAAGAAAGGTTATCAGAGGTTGATGATCAACTCAGTGAAATAAAATGAGATGGCAAAATTAGGGGAAAAAATGGGTAAAAAGAAATAAACAAAGGCTGCAAAAAATATGGGACTATGAGAAAAGACCTACTCTACGTTTGACAGGTGTACCTGCATGTGATGGAGAGAATGAATCCAAGCTGGAAAATACTCTTCAGGATATTATCCAGGAAAACTTCCCCAACCTAGAAAGGCAGGCCAATATTGAAATACAGGAAATGCAGAGAACACCACAAAGATACTCCTCAAGAAGAGCAATCCCAAGGCACATAATCGTCAAATTGTCTGTATTTGCAAACATGATTATATATTTAGAAGACCCCATCACCTCAGCCCAAAACATCCTGAAATGGATAAGCAACTTCAGCAACATCTCAGGATACAAAATCAATGTGCAAAAATTACAAGCATTCCTATATACCAATAACAGGCTTAAAGAGAGCCAAATCAAGAACGAACTGCCATTCACAATTGCTACAAAGAGAATAAAGTACTTAGCAATAAAACTAACAAAGAATGTAAAGAACCTCTTCATGGAGAACTACAAACCACTGCTCAACGAAGTAAAAGAGGATACAAAGAGAGGGAAAAATATTCCATGTACATGATTAGGAAGAATCAATATCGTGAAAATGGCCATGCTACCCAAAGTCATTTACATATTCAACACTATCCCCATCAACCTACCAATGATCTTCCTAACAGAAGTGGAAAAAAACACTTTAAACTTCATATGGATCCAAAAGAGAGCCCACATAGCCTACTCAATTCTAAGCAAAAAGAACAAAGCTGGAGGCATCACATTACCTAAATTCAAACTGCTACAAGGCTACAGTAACCAAACAGCATGGTACTGCTACCAAAACAGAGATATAGACCAATGGAACAGTACAGAGTTCTTGAAGGCAATGCCACACATCTACAACCATCCGATCTTTGACAAACCTGACAAAAACAAGCAATGGGGAAAGGAGTCCCTGTTCAATAAATGGTGTTGGGAAAACTGGCTAGCCATTTACAGAGAGCAGAAACTGGACCCCTTCCTGACATCTTACACTAAAATTAACTCCAGATGGATTAAAGACTTAAACATAAGACCTAACACCATAAAAAACCTAGAAGAAAATCTAGCCAAAAACATTCAGGACATAGGCATCCACGAGGGCTTCATGATTAACATATCAAAAGCATTGGCAACAAAATCCAAAATAGACAAATGGGAATAAACAAACTTTAGAGCTTCTGAATAGCAAAAGAAACAGTCATTAGAATGAATCAGCAACCAACATTATGGGAAAAACTTTTTGCAGTCTACCCATCTGACAACGGGCTGATATCCAGAATCTACAAAGAACTAAAACAGATTTACAAGGAAAAAAAAAAGCCCATTCAAAAGTGGGCAAAGGATATGAACAGATGCTTTTCAAAGGAAAACATATATGAGACAATCAAACATATCGAAAAATGCTCATCATCACTGGTCATTAGAGAAATGCAAATCAAAAATACATTGAGATATCATCTCACATCATTTAGAATGGTGATCATTAAATATCTGGAGACAACAGATGCTGGAGAGGATGTGGAGATATAGGAATACTTTCACACTGCTGATGGGAGTGTAAATTAGTTCAACTATTGTGGAAGACAGTGTGGGGATTCCTCAAGGACCTAGACATAGAAATTCCATTTGACCCAGCAATCCCATTACTAGGTATATATCCAAAGGATTATAAATCATCCTATTATAAGGACACATGCACACGAATGTTCATTGCAGCACAGTTTACAATAGCAAAGACATGGAAACAACACAAATGCCCATCAATGAAAGACTGGACAGGGAAAATGTGGCACATTTGCACAATAGAATTCTATGCAGCTATAAAAAAGGATGAGTTCGTGCCCCTTGTAGGGACATGGATGAATCTGGAATTCATCATCCTCAGCAAACTGACACAAGAACAGAAAATCAAACACTGTACATTTGCACTCATAGGTGGTTGTTGAACAATGAGAACACATGGGCACAGGGAGGGGAGTATCACACACTGGGACCTGTTGTGGGGGATCTGGGGAAAGACAGTGGAGAGTGGATTTGGGGAGGGATAACATGGGAAGAAATGGCAGATATAGGTGACGGAAAGGAAGGCAGCAAACAACACTGCCATGTGTGTAGCTATGAAACAATCTTACATATCCTTCACATGTACCTCAAAACCTAAAATGTAATAAAATGTGTGTGTATACACACACACACACACACACACACACACACATATATATGTATATATGTATATTTTTTTAAACTTGAAAAAAAAGTATTATAAACTCTTAAATTGTTCATGGTTGAGTGTGTCCAGGTTCTTGGCATCTTGAACAATGATTTGGACAAAATGCACAAACAAAACAAAGAATGAAGAAGTGTATTGAAATGGAAAATTCATTTGTTCCACAGCACTGGAGGAGATTAAATGGGTATGCTATAGAGATGTGAGTTTATATATCCTCTATTTGAAGTACGCACTGTATAAATGAAGAGGATGAAGTAAAGTTACAAAATATCCTAAGGAGAGGATATTTTCTGTCATAGCTGAAGTGTGAATGGGCCTTATTTTCCCTATCTCCAGACACTAATTTCCTGATTCAAAATATTTTCCCAGAAAAACAGAAATGTTAAGGTCTTTTGTTCATGTGACTTTAGTAATCTTTTATAAATAAACAGTTTTAAAGATTACTGGTAAAATAAAATATCTTGAAAAGGTACATATTTTCAAGATCAGACATTAGATTTGCTAAATGTTTTAAGGTCAAACTGCTGCCTTGAATTTTGAAAATTGCTCAGTTTCCTGGCTGAAAAGAGTCAGACCTTTTCTTCATTTTTGTCTAATGTGCTGGCTCCACTCTAGTACATAATTAAGATTGCTTACTTATGAGATTTTTTACTAGAAAAAATCAAACTAATTAAAACTGGATAAATTTATGAAATTTTATTTCAAAACTAGCTTTAGCATTAAACATACACTAATGCAAGCATAGGAATTAGTTTTATCTTTTGCAGATATTTTTATGTAATACTAAAAAATAATTTAAAGATTTCTGTTTGACCCTTTAAATAAATGGCAGAAAAAGAAAAAGGAGGAGAGAGAAAAGACAAATTCTGTTATCTTTATTGGGTCTTGTTTGGAAAACAAAGAACAAGTTATGTTATCTTTACTGGGTCTTGTTTGGAAAACAAAGTCTCTGCTCTGAGAATAAAGGTTTTTCTTTTCTTTTTTTTTTTAATTTTGGAATTATTATTTTGGCCAATTGAATGAATTAAGATGAGCTAGGATTCTATTTTGTGATATTAGGTATTTTAAACCTTTGATACTTGACAAACTTCCCAAAATCAAATTATAAATTATGGTTTTCTAACCTAATACTTTAGGTATTAGAGCCTCCATAGTCCAAGAGCGACATTTGACTTACTAGGTATAGAAATCATACAGAAGGTTTACCAAACATGAAATGTTATTTGGCTTTCTTTGGGCTATATTTCTGTAAATACATTATTGTTATATATTCTGAAATTATTTAAAACTCCCGTAACTCTCACATGACTTAATATATGTTATCAGTAATAATTATGATTATTATGCTAAATAACTGTGTGCTACAGAGGTAACAAATAACCTTGTCAATTGTGTCTTTAACTCTGATGACCCTAAAATATTGTCATTCACAATCATTTTCACATTTTGTTTCTCTTTAAAAGATGGTTTTATAATTAACTATAAAATTCAACATGTGTTCCTAAATGCAGATTTCTGATTAATAACTCTGGAGATTGTGACATTAGAATAGAGAAAAAAATTTCATATATAAGAGTAAATGGTGTTTGGTTTTCTTTGGACTGTACTTGTATGAATACATTATTAGTATGTGCTTCAAAAATTATGAGAAACTTCTATAATTCTGATACGATTTAGTGTACATTATTAATAATTACCATTGTTATGTGGAATTGTTGTATGCCACAGAAGTAACCAAAATTTCTAGTGAATTATAGCTTTAACAGTGCCTTTAGACTTTTGTCATCCACTGACATTCTGTCTTGTTTGGGTCTTTTTCAAAAGGCAGTTTACAATCAGATATAGGATTTGAATGCAGGTCTCAGATAACTTTAAAAATTATTCTACTAGGATAGAGGAAAAAATTAAACTTCTAGCACTTTCATGAAGTACTGATGCGTTAAATATTGCTAATCCTTTTGTTTTCAGAGTCATGATAACTTACTTCTTTAGAGCTCTTTGCAACTTTTAACAAGTGAATAAAATATACTCCAATGAAAACATTTTGGAGCATATTTGTTTCTATCAGATTTCTCCAGAAGGACACAATTGGAAAAATTCATTATTTTATCAAGGCTTTGACTGGAATGGCATGCTTCCTTTGAAGAATGAAAGTTGGCTTATAAAGTTAATAAGAGCCTCCTAGGGTATCTTGCCTTATACCCTGTCTACATACAGTCGCTGTGCAAGATCCCTGACATGTGGTAAGTAAACAATGCCACTTCCTAACAATCTGAGTAGCTAGAAGTTACCTTGAAATCTTTAGAAAATATAAACTTACTCAACTCATAGGTATTTGAGGGTACAAACCCACAGCTGGGCTTCGCTTTTAAAAAGTCTTAAGTGGAATTCCTCATGGAACAGGGTGACATGAAAGACAATTTCAACCAAAAAGGAGCCTAAGTGGAAAATAATTATTCCTACTGTACTTTATGCAAATAATCAGGCAAAGTAAAGTAAGACTAAAGTTAATTTTTTAAAAACAAATCAGTTTTTTCATGATTCGTTTTTAATAAAAATGGAGTCTGGAGAGAGACAAATTATGCATCAAAAGAAAACCTGTTATACACCTGTTGTTACTTGTCCTCAAGTTTTCTCTACATATTGGACTAAATCCTATTTTTTTCTTTCTTTTTTTTTTTTTTTTTTTTTTTTTTTTTGAGACGGAGTTTCACACTTGTTGCCCAGGCTGGAGTGCAATGGCGCGATCTCGGCTCACCGCAACCTCCGCCTCCTGGGTTCAAGCAATTCTCCTGCCTCAGCCTCCCGAGTAGCTGGGACTACAGACACGTGCCACCATGCCCGGCTAATTTTTGTATTTTTTAGTAGAGACGGGGTTTCACCATGTTGACCAGGATGGTCTCGATCTCTTGACCTTGTGATCCACCCGCCTCAGCCTCCCAAAGTGCTGGGATTACAGGCGTGAGCCACCGCGCCCGGCGGTATATCATCTTTCTAGGATGATAGCTTCTTCCTCTGTCTGGTTGAACAATTTTTTTCCTCCAAAAGAAGAAAAAGAACACAAATTAACATGGAAAAGATTTTTTTTAAAAATCTACCCCAAAATTTATTACAATGGTGTTAAACTCCTTTTTAAATTTTAAATGTACTCAAAATACCATAAACAAATTAGAAGCAACTTATAGCTATAAATAAGAGATTCCTAAACTCTCAAATCTTATAGTAGGAAAATATATATTTTTATCAATCTTAAATTTAAGCCACATTTATATTTTAAAGGAAAAGGTGTAGCCTAAACTCAAAGCTTATTTGTAAATAAATAAATCTGTAAACAATCATTTCTATAACGTAAAATCAACTTGAAAGCAAGAAGTTGGCCTCTGCTGCCCACTAACAGCCTCTGCTTTCTAAACATTTAGTCGTATCTGTCATGACCTTTAAAAAGAATGTGATCTTCCTTAAAGTATGATCTTGATAGTCCAATTATTGTTCTTCTGCTATTGGGTATGATGGAGAATCATTGTTTGTTTGTTTGTTTCTGAGACGGAGTCTCGCTCTGTCGCCAGGCTAAGGTGCAGTGGAGCAGTCTTGGCTCACTGCAACCTCTGCCTCCTGAGTTCAAGTGATCCTCCCAAGTAGCTGGGACTACAGGCACGTGCCACCACGTCTGGCTTATTTTTGTATTTTTAGTAGAGACGGGGTTTCACCATGTTGGCCAGGATGGTCTCGATCTCTTGACCTCACGATCCACCCACCTCGACCTCCCAAAGTGTTGGGATTACAAGCGTGAGCCACCACGCCCGCCTGAATCCTTAATTTTTTATAGGCTCTATACTAGTCTATAAAAAATACAGTCTATACTATATGTTTGTACTATACTATACAACTTTATGCTATACTTAACATGTTTGCTTTTTACATAATTCCCCCATATTGCTAACATAATCTATTATTTGTAATTCAGATTCCTTGGTATTTTACTTATATTTATACATGAGGGACACAAATCATTTTATTTTAAATATGTTAATAAAACTTTTAAAACTTCTCAGAAAAACATGAAAAATCTTGATAATTCAATAATTTTTTTAGTATCTACTAGTGAGAATTTATTCTATAAATGATAAAAAGAAAATGTTTCACCATAGAATAGATGTCAAAATTATATGATAATGTTTATGTAATTATATGCAAACATTTTATTGGGTATGTAGGTGTTATTATTTTCTTGAAATTCTGAATACTTGAATTTTACAAGGGTCACTGGCAAATGTTGACTAATGACGAAAATGTCAAATACTTGTCCCCTGATGAATGCTACATCATTCATGTTGCTACAGATACTGTATAGAGACAGCCCAGATGTGGTGGCTCACCCCTGTAATCCCTGCACTTTGGGAAGCTGAGGATCACTTGAGCACAGGAGTTTGAAATTGCAGTGAATTATCATTGTGTACTGCACTCCAGCCTGGGCCACAGAGTAAGATCTTGTTAAAAAAACAAGAGAGAGAGAGAAAAAAAAGAAAAGGAAGCAAAAAGGAAGGGAAGAAGAGAGGGAGGGAGGAAGGAAGAGAGGGAAGGAAGAAAGGAGGGAGGAAGGAAAAGAGGGAAGGAAGAAAGAAGGGAGGAAGGAAGAAGCAAAAATAATGTTATAATACTACAGACGAAGGTGTATGGAATCAGGATGTTAAATGACAACTACAAAATAGGTGAAAGTATTTATTCTTCCTGCCAGAGTGAGATGGTTGGGGAGCCTTAGACAGTGAATAATCAAAATTGGAAGCAGAGACTATGGCTTCGTAGTTGCTAGTAGCTAGGGTAATGTGTTAGAGAGTTAGGATTAATGGCAGAGGATTTGTATTTCTCACTAGTCAAGATCCAAAGAACTTTAGAATCATTAATTTAGAGTGAGAAGTATAACCAGGTCTCAGAAGAAATTCTATTTATTTAAGTTATAGACAAACACTGAGTGCAAAGTTCCATAGTGGTGATGACACAGAGTGGATTAGAATCCCAGAGCAGTCATTATTTGAATGGCTTATGCAATTGACATACATCTCAATTTTGTTTTGTTTTTTAATCAATACGCATGGCAAAAACTTTTTTTGTTTGTTTTGTTTTGTTGTTTTTTGTTTTTTATCGCATTTTAGGTTTTAGGGTACATGTGAAGAACATGCAAGATTGTTGCATAGGTACACACATGGCAGTGTGATGTGCTGCCTTCCTCCCCATCACCTGTATCTGGCATTTCTCCCCATGCTATCTCTCCCCAGCTCCCCACCCCCCACTGTCCCTCCCCTATTTCCCCCCAACAGACCCCAGTGTGAGATGCTTCCCTCTCTGTGTCCATGTGCTCTCATTGTTCAACACCCATCTATGAGTTAGAACATGCAGTGTTTGATTTTCTGTTCTTGTGTCAGTTTGCTGAGAATGATGGTTTCCAGGTTCATCCATGTCCCTACAAAGGACACAAACTCATCATTTTTGATGGCTGCATAATATTCCATGGTGTATATGTGCCACATTTTCCCTGT
>CAUYUD010078739.1:0-25288 GCA_963575295.1 Alouatta caraya | reverse complement strand
CTGTTGTGGCCTTCCGATCTACCTCCCGCCATTGCACCACACCCTGGGAAAAAACAGCGAAACCCCGTCACAAAAAAAAAAAAAAAAAAAAAAAAAAAAAAAAAAAGTACTTCCAATCTGTGGACTGGAAGATTAAGAATAAAAAACAGGTGGTAAGATTGTTTTAAACAAAAGATTGTGAAGTTATTTCTTTTCCATTTTATTTTGAGATGGAGTAACTCTATCACCCAGGCTGGAGTGCAGTGGTGCAATCTCGGCTCGCTGCAACCTCCACCTCATGGGTTCAAACAATTCTCCTGCCTCAGTCTCCCAAGTAGCTGGGATTAGAGGTATATGCCACGACACCTGGCTTTTATTTATTTATTTATTTATTTATTTTGTATTTTTTAGTAGAGATGGGGTTTCACCATGTTGGTCAGGCTGTTCTTGAACTCTTGACTTCAAGTGATCCACCCAACTCAGCCTTCAAAAGTGCAGGGATTACAGGCGTGAGCCACGGTGCCTGGCCTGAAGTTATTTAAAATAGAAGAAACCTAAGCGAAACTCAACAGTAGCAACAACAAACTATACTTTTAACTAGGTAAGAACCCGTGGCTTTGATGTTTTCTTAATTTTACTCTTGTGACATGGTTAGGCTTTGTGTCTCCACCTAAATCTCATCTTGAATTGTAATCCCCAGGTGTTGAGGTAGAGGCCTGCTGGGAGGTGACTGGATCATGGGGGCGGGTTCTCCCAAGCTGTTCTCATGGGAGTGAGTGAGTTCTCACGAGATCTGATGGGTTTATAAGGGGCTCTTCCTGCTTCGCTTTTTCACAGGCTCGCCTGCCGCCTTGTGAGGAAGATGTCTGCCTTTTCCCTCCGCTTCCACTGTGACGGGAAGTTTCCTGAGGCCTCCTAGCCGTGCTTGCTGTTAAGCCTGCAGAACTGTGAGTCAGTTAAACCTTTTGCTTTTATAATTACCCAGTCTCAGGTAGAATTTGTTATAACAGTGTGAGAACGGATGAATACACCCTGAACTCAAAGGAATAGGCCTGTTGCATCCTTATTTTTCCCCCAAACCAGAAACAAATAAAAATAGTAGAGAAATACAGGAAAGCTATAAAATGTGCTTTGTGGTTGTTTTTAGATACAGGGCAAAGGAACTGAAAACTCTCTCCTAATAACTTTCTCTCAAGAAATGTCATTTTGATATTACATGTTTTAGTTATTTTGGTAAACTGACATCATAAAACAAAATAGGGTCTTATGCTCATATTCATGTGCTCACTGCGATCCCTGGAAATCCATGTGGCCTTGCTTTTTATCCACAATCATGCAGAAAGGGAAATATTGATGTTGGTTTTCTTCAGCGAGGGGAGCGGCGGGGAGGATCCATTTGTTCTTATTCACTGAAATACTTTCCGTATTCACACGCTGCCGAGACAATTGCATGGATGTGATGTTTCCTGCCGTCTCTCCTTATGAAGGCTAATTTCTCTCGTGAGCACTGTTTTGAGAGAGCTCCCTGACCTCACTGGAGAAGACCAGAGGAAGCGGCAGGGGAACCCAAAGGCACTTTGGATCCCTGAGCCCCATGTAGGAGTATGGGGGGTGGGAATTCCGTTAGGAAGAGCTGGGGAGACCCTTACTAGGGCTGCCAGCTGGCTGGCCTGCTCTCAATCTTTATCATCAAAGCTGGGAGTAAAAGGCAAATGTGTTTTCCTAAAAACCCACAGCACAGAGTTGTGATTGCTCCAGATTGTATCTTTGTCTCTCTGCAGCTGGAATCTTAATTGGCTGTGCTATTTCTGTAACAGCTGCTGGAAATTCTGCCCTTTCTCAAGGTGGTATGCCTCTTCCATGTCTGCCACACTTCAGATGCGTTGAGGTTTTGTCATTGGAACAGAATTGTTGATTGGTGCACTTCTCATTGATGATGAAGCCTGCCTACAGGGGCCACTCAGGTGACCAGGGAAAAATGAGCTGCTGGAGGGAGAAGACTTTAAATAAAAGTTGGACAAAACTGCCATGGAAACCGGGGAGAGTCTTTTAAAGAGGTGGTTTAAGGTAGGGATTTGCCTAATAGCACGTGAGTCTCACAGGAGCTAATTATTAGGAGGCAGTGATGAGGCTCAGTGGCAGGTGAGCTGGGGCTTCTCTGAAATCAGGTGAGGCAGTGCTGCACGTGCCTGGCAGTGGAAGGCGAATGCAAAGCCCCCAAGTGTTTTCAATTGCTTCCTTGGTGACTTCTGAATCTGGGTGTGGGGCTCATCTGAAACCAAATTGACTCAAAGCGTTAGCAGCCAGGAGAGAGTGGTTGGGTGGACAGGGTTCTGTTCTGGGTGTTTTCTAAACTGTAAGATCTGTACAGTTTTCTAAACTGTAAACTGCTGTGCCCTGCTTTTGTGGAGTGGTTGGAGATTTCCTAGGTGAATCCCAACTTAGGAGGTAAGGGTTTGTGTTCTGGGTCCATTCCTCGGGTTGTCACGTAGGCTTCAGTAGCTCATGTCCCCCAGCAGGCCCCTAATCGCTCTAATCGGAGGGTTTTAGATGAGATTTTCATTGAAATCTTCTTCTCAAAGCCTTACCTCCTTGGAGTTTTTCCCCACCTACATGGAGATTCGGTGTACTGTAAAAGTTGATTTGGAGGAGGGATCTTAGTGCAGGGTGGGACTACCATTTGTGCCCAGCATTGAAGGTAATAATCGTGTGTGGGTTAGAATGTATGGCAGGTACAGAACATACCCGATCAGAAGATGCTTTTAATGACCCACCATGTCATAGGTGCTAGATACATGTAAGAACCATAGTCCATCTAGAAGAAGCCAGCATTTTCACCATTCCTTGATCATTTGATAAGCAACCATCACGAACTTTATTTTTCAAAATTGGCCCTTTTGCTCAAATCTCCCTTAGGAGCCCATCAGATGCTTACTCAAACTTTAAATGCCTTAGACGTCTTCATCATTGTCATGTCTTTACTAGTTTAGTTTTATTAAAATGCACTTTTTAAAAATTCTCTGTGAAATGGATTTTTTCTGCTATAAGATAGATTTTCTCCATTTTGAAAAGGTAACTATAATGTTTGATCTATAATTGAAAAAAAATCTAGGGCTTATTGAAACTATGCAAGCTAACTTTGATATTTTTAGGGAACATTTCATCATTTGCAAAGAGGGATCCAGTCACTTTAGGTTATAGTATATATAACAGAATAGGATTTAAGACATTTGAAATACAAAGGAAAGGAGAGGACTAAACATTGCTGTGAGATGAGATGAGACACCTTTATTAAATTACTTAGGATAGTGTCTGAAACATCACGAACAGCCAGCAAATGTTAGTACATAAAGGAGCTTTTAAAACATTAATTATTCTATTTTATTTGGAAGGTAAATTCAAAATGGCTTGATGGTTTCCAGGCACATGAAAAGGAAGTTGGCTGAAATACTATGTGAGGGTAATACAAAAGTGTCAGCTACTAAGGGTGGTGAGGCAGTCGAGTGTCTTCTGGGCTGGAGCCTGCCCCTGAATAAGAGCTTTGCCTCTAATTGCTGTGCAAGTGTGGAGGATTTATTTGCCATCTCTGTGCCTGGGCTTTCTTATTTGTAAATGGAGGTGATAATTACATTACCTTTCTCATGGGGTTGTTGTGAAAATTAAATAAGTTATTGGAATAAAGCACTTTACACAGTACCTGGCATACATTAAACATTATGCAAATGTTTAATATATGCCATTTGAAAAAATGCCAAAATGAGGAATAGATTGGGCAGGAATGGATACTGAATATTTTCTAAATTAAAAAAAACCCCTAGATTCTAAGATGTAATGTTAAGCCAGTGAGTTCATTCCTGCTTTACTGGGAACAAGCCTTAAGAATCCCTGGTGGACATAAGATGGCGTTTCAATTACTCCGAAATCAAATTTCTGTCTTCTGCGTTTATAGAATGTAATCATCTACCTGGATGCACATGAAAAAGTCTCTGAGATCGTGGGAAGTGGTAGCTGCACAGTCTGCACGCTTTTTTCATAGGGAGTTGAGGAACCAGCAGTCACTCTGCTCCCAGGTGTCTGCCACACAGCTGACCTGGCTGAGCATCTGTTCCGAGAGGCACCTGCGAGGCACTAGGGACCATCATGGGAAGACTGGGTCTCTATGGTTACGCAGCTTGAACTTGAAGGAGGAATGGGAGGGAGACCCAGGGGAAAACAGATGCAACATGATCATTTTATACAATGTCAGCCTGATAGTAGAACGTGCAGGGGGGACACCTGACTGGGCTGGAGTGGGCAGGGAAAGATCTTACACCTAGGATGGGACACGCAAGCCAGGAGGGGTAAAGAAGGAGCACAACAATGCCTGGCTGGACCAGATAGCCGGATGGCACTTGCGTCTCGTGGCACTCATGGCGCTGGGCCTGGGCTGTGGGTAGGGAAGAGGTAAGAGATGAAGGGGTAAAAACTATGTGATGTGATGCCCTTATGCATCATTTCAGGGGAGTTTGATTTCGTTACTAGTGGAAATGAGGACTCACTGGCAGGGTTTAGGCTGAAATGCGCATTTTCACTCATGTGGAAAGATGCTTCTGGCGATCAGGTGGAGATGGATTGGACAGGAACATGACTGGGGGCAGGGGATCCATCCTGAGACTCCTGGAGTCTTGGTGAGATGATGTGGGCTTTGTCTCAGGTGCTGGCAGTGAGGCTGGGAATGGATTCATAAATGCTCTTGTGGTGCCATGGACGGGACTGGAAGGGTTTTCTGTGAGAAACCCTTAAGAGGTATGGCAGTGTTTTAGGAAATTGAGGTTTCCAGTGTGAGTAGGAAAAGAAAGTACATTTTGGCAGAAAAGACAGTCTGCTGAGTCTTAACTATCTTGGGCATGAGCTGCATCTGCAAATGTAAGTGGAAAAGCCAGCAGGCAGGGCTGCAGGAGTGAAGAGTGTGGGACAGACCGGTGGGGGTGGGATCAGCACATAGATGGTATTTGACAGCCCGGGAGGAAGGAGGTGGCTCAGGCTGCCCACAGGGGAAGCCTGGCATAGGCCTCCATTGGCTTTAAGGGATGGGAAGGAAAGTGTAGCACCCAAAGTAAACCCAAGGGCAAAATCCATAGCCAAATGCCAACAGAGCCACGTGGGAAAGAAACTGTAAGGTCTTGGATGGAGAGAATCATGACCACAGTGCATGTGTTTGATGCAGTTTAGAAAGATTTACAAACCCTTCCAAAAGGAAAGCACTTAAAAAGTCTCATGTTAGTTAGGTGAGAAACCCCATTCGTGGAAGACCTCATTTGGAGGTCCCTTGGTTAGCTGAGTTCGTTAAGGATTAAGCAAGGAGAATGCTGAAGAGCATATTTATTATTAAGAGATCAAATTAATCACATGCTAACAAGCGGAGTGAATTTATTAGACTTTCATGCCAGGAAGTCTATGTGATGGATTTTTTTCTATCTTCATAGTATGATTTTCACAATTTGCTTAAATAAAACATAAGCTGCCACCTAACACAACTGCTGACCTGTTATCTGACATTTCCTGCTACTTTCCAAGGCTGGCCCATAATATCTCCTCCAGGAAGCCTTTTCTAATCATGTTTAACTGGGAGTAAGGACTTGGGAAAAACAAAAGATATGTTTTTCCTTTACTTGCCCCTCCCACACCCCTTAATACAACACTTCTGACACCAGATGTGTGAAGGTATTTTACCACAAGCCGACTGAGGGGACACCAGTGGGATGTCCTCTAATTTTGACGCTGTCTACGTGAGATAGTGCCCTCTCAAGTTGAGGGCTCAGCCCCACAAGACTGCCCTCCATATCAGATGCCAGTTGCAAGGAGGAGGTGGTCACCTGTACTTCTGATCAGTCGGCTATAAATTGGGGATTCTCACACCTTCCTTGGGTTCTATTAACTTGCTAGAGCAGGCCACAGAACTCAGGGCCTCTTACGCATTCATTATAAATGATACTACAAAGGACACAGATGAACAGATGGGAGAGATGCCTAAGACCAGGTATGTGAGAAGAGGCACAGAGCTTCCATGTATTCTCCGTGACTCCCTATGTTCAGCTGTCTGGAAGCTCCCTTGTTTTTTGGGGGGTTTTATGGAAGCTTCATTAAGTTGGCATAATTGATAGAATCACTGGCCATTGGTGATCAACTCACCTATCAGTTTCTCTCCCCTCCCCTGAGGTTGGAAGGTAGAGCTGAAAATTCCAACCCTCTGTTTGTGCCTCGATCTTTCCAGGGACAACCCTCCATCCTGAGGCTGCCTTGGAAAGCTCAGCCACCAGTTATCTTATGGGCTACAAAAGACAGGCTTATCATTAGGGAATTTCATCCTTATGTAAACGTTATAGAGTGCACTTACACACATCTAGACGGTACAGCCTACTGCATACCTAGGCTCTATGGCATAGGCTGTTGCTACCAGGTTACAAACCCATGTAGCATGTGAGTGTACTGAATTCTGCAGACCATTGTAACATGATGGTATTTGTGTATCTAAACATAGAAAAGGGTAATACATTGCACTGTAATATTATGATGGCTATGAAGTCACTAGGAGATAGGAAGTTTTTGGATGTATTAGAGTTTTATAGGACCACCCTTGCGTATGTGATCGGTAGTTGACAGAAGTTGCTATGCTGCGCATGACTGTGTATTTCACCATATCACACTGGGCATTATTTCTTCTTAGAATCCTCAGAGCATTCATCTGCTTATTGCTAATAACATATTCATACTCTTCTTTGTATTAATTATCTGGGAAACTGCCATCAGGGTTTCTTTAGATGAAAATCCCCTAATGGGCAGGGATTTTGTTTTTCTAGGATGTGAATGACACAATGCCTGGTTGTAGAATGTCCCTCTGGTATACAAGAGTCACTCCATAAATAGGTCTCATCATAAGCTAACATGTATGTTGAGTGTGACATCAAGGACAAATTGAAGATTGGAAATACGGGAAGAAAGGAACCATTAGTGATGAATTAAAAAATTCTAGGTAATGTACATATGGAGAGAGAAAAATAAGGTAGAAGAATAAACAATTTCTGCACAATCAGGTAACGTTAGGTAGCTGATTATTTGAAAAATTGGCTATGACCAGCATGGTTTTCTTTTGAAAAGCCAAGAGGGGCAACTGCGTAGTGGAACAGGGAGATGAAGTCTTTGACCTCAGTTACCAGACCCATACGGCCCTTCAGTATTGGGCAACATAGAGAGCTTGGAAGGACCTTAACAAAAGGCAAAAAGTGACTCGAGTACTGAAACCTAAAGGTCTTACTGCATCAGGATTGGCGTGACAACACACATAGATACCAAAACAAGGGAAAAGAAGAAGAACAGATAGCTTGATCTGGCAGAAGGGTTAGTTGTAAGCAAGTTGAGAAGTGTGTGTCTGTAGGGTATGAATAGAAGTTGGTTAATGGGTACAAACATACAGTTAGAAGGAATAGGTTCTCATGTTTGATAGCAGAGTAGGCTAATTAGTTAGCAGCAGTATATATTTCAAAACAGAAGAGAGGATTTGAAATGTTCCCGATACATAAAAGTGGTAAATCGTCGAGGTGGTGGACACTCCAAATGTCCTGACTTGATCATTTCACATTCTGTGCATGTAACAAAATACCACATGTACCCCATACAAATGCACATATATTATGTATCAATAAACATTAAAAATTAAAAACACTAAGTAAATTTTGGGCAGACATTTTGATGGAGAATGGTGAGTATGGCTGAACACCATAGTCATTTCAAACCACAAAGTTAATGAGTCTAAAATATAAATGCAATCAACTTTGTATGTGTAGAAATGGGTTCTAGACTTGTTCTGCTTTTCCAGAGGTTTGAATTCCAATTCTCCACTTCTTTGTTTTCCTCCTTGGCATTGAATCCTGGGTCATTCTGAGAATCTGATGAAAAAGATTAAAATCCTCTTTGGGAAAATGTACGTAGACACAAACTTCTGACTACAATTCCGTGGGCCTTTGAGGTTTCCCAAAATGATGGTTCCTGGCCCTTCTGCAGGGTGCTAAGCTGGTCCTTTGCGAAGGGGTGCCCCTTCCGATTTAGCTTCTGGGCTCTATTCCAAGTTTCTCTGAAGTTCCCTGGCCTCTGGCCAACAGCATTCACAAGGCTGTGCCCATTTCCTTATCTAAAAAGGCAGCACACAGATGCTGAAATGCTAAAGCAGAGCTGAGTTGCTTTTTATTTTCTTTTCACATGATTTTTCAGTGTCATCAGAAAGCAAAACTCCATCTCTAGAATCGCCTAGAAGCGCTGACTAAGGATTATTTGGGAACCAAGCCGCACTTGGCATGTTGCGTCTGTCTGGTTGGAAGGAAGGAGCAGAGTCGTGTTGCTCGCCAAGCTTCAGATGAGTTTACTCACTAATGAGGTGGTGCTCTCAATTCAAGAGCCGGTGTGCTGGGCAAAGCCATTTGATTTTAAGATGTTCCATAAAATTCTGAGAAAGAGGGCAACAACAGAGCACCTGAAGTTGAATCAGAGGGAGCACTGCAGAACCAGAGATGGAGGTGTGGAAGGAATATTTATTGGTACAAACTGCATCTTGTCAGACTCTATACCTGGCAACTGCAAGCCTTTCAGCAACTCTGAAGCGCATAAAGTCATTTCCATTTGACCAGTCACAGTGGCTCATGCCTATAATCCCAGCCCTTTGGGAGACCGAGGCAGGCAGGTCATGAGGTCAGGAGTTGGAGACCAGCCTAGCCAACATTGTGACACCATTTCTCTACTACATACACAAAAATTAGCCAGGTGTGGTGGCATGTGCCTGTAATCCCAGCTACTCAGGAGGCTGAGGTGGATGAATCGCTTGAACCCGGGAGGCAGAGGTTGCAGTGACTTGAGACCATGCCATTGCACTCCAGCCTGGGTGATGGAGTGAGACTCCGTCTCAAAAAAGAAAGTTATTTCCATTTTGCAATTTGAGGCTCTAGTTTAATAAAAGTTAAATCCTGTTCAGAAGCGCTATGTCACCATGTAAGGTGTTTTTCTTTGTTTTTGAAATGGAGTCTCACTCTGTTGCCCAGGCTGGAGTGTAGTGGTATGATGCTGGTTCACTGCAACCTCTGCCTCCCCAGTTCAAGTGATTCCCCAGACTCAGTCTCCCAGGTACCTGGGACTACGGGTGTGTGCTATCACACCTGGCTAATTTTTGTATTTTTAATAGAGGCAGGATTTCACCATGTTAGCCAGGCTGGTCTCAAACTCCTGACCTCAGGTGATTGACCTGCCTTGGCCTCCCAAAGTGCTGGAATTGCAGGTGTCAGGTAAGGTGTTTGGTAGGGTTGAAACGATATCTACTGTGTGACTTAGGAGCAGCAGCCTTGGGAAGGTGCATGAGTGGACGTGACCCGAGCAGTCTGCCTGCCTACAGGGAGCTCAGTCAGGTGGCTGATGCTGCAGTTCAGGAGGCCTAAAGGATGTAGCCCTGCAGGAGCTGAGTGTGCTGGTAGAGAATCCCACTCAGGTCAAAGTGACAGCCAGAAGCAACTTGATGGGGTCGACTTTGTGAGCTGCCCTGCAGCCTGGTGAGAGAGAACTCGTTTTATTTTTGGTCACTCAGGAAAGGTTTGGGTGTGGTCATTCTTGCCTGTCTCCCTGGCTGCGCCAGTAGGTCAGACCCTCAGGTAGACGTTCTGCAGTAGCCTTTCGGCATCACAGCTGTAATGCAGGCCGTGTTTTAAGGGCCTATTTTCTGAGCCCCTAAATGTTTAAGAGGACCTGTCTTATAATTACTGTTATATAAGCGTTTGATCTGGTAACTGTAAGAACTGGCCTGTTGGAGCAAATGGAATCAGACCACCATGATGAGCCACATCTCACTCCTCCGGCCCCTCATGTTCCTCTGGGTCATCTGCCCCTGTGTGTGGTGGTCCTCAAAAGTTTCCAGGAGGTTTCATAAACTGCACACGTGGTTTTAGCTTCTTCACGCTATTGTTTCTCTCATGCATTTTAACAGGAAGCATTCTAGATCAGGGGTTCCCAATGGGCTACAGACCATTAACAGTTTGTAGCCCGTTAGGAAGCAGGCCACACAGCAGGAGGGGAGTGGAGGGCAAGCAAGCGAAGCTTCATCTGTATTTACAGTTGCTCCCCATCACTCACATTACTGCCTGGTCTCCACTTCCTGTCAGATCAGCGGTGGCATTAGATTCTCAGGAGTGGGAACCCTATTGTGAACTGCACATGTGAGGATCTGAGTTGTGTGCTCCTTATGAGAATCAAATGCCTGATGATCCTTCACTGTTTCTCATCGCCCCCAGACAGCACTGTCTAGTTGCAGGAAAACAAGCTTGGGGCTCCCACTGATTCTACATGATGATGAACTATATAATTATTTTCTTACATGTTGTAATAACAATAGAAATAAGTCCACAATAAATGTAATGCACTTGAATTAACTTAAAATCATCTCATTTCCTGGCCTGTGTAAAAACTGTCTTCCACAAATATGGTCCCTGGTGCCAAAATCATTGGGGAACTGCTGTTCTAGATTATTATAATGATCTCTCTGTTGGCCCGGCTTCTATCGTGAGGGAGAACTGGGACGGGGCCCCCAGCCAACCCAAGAAAGGCATGCAATCTGAGTGAGAAACTTTAAGTTACTGAGATTTGAAAGTGTTTGTTGCTGTATCATAACCAAGTTGATACTGACAAATACTTCCTCTCATGCTGTTCTGAAATGAATACCCAACTTTCCAGGTTACTTAAATTTTGCACTGATGATACTACCTTTTTCTGAACTCAGCATTTGAGTAATAAATGCTTGGATCCTGCCTTTAAGCTCTGCCATTTGAATCCATACCCTTCTCCAGAGTGTGAATGGTTAGCTGCTTTGAAGCACACAAGCCTGTCTCTCTCCTGGCTCTTAATTTCTGGAGGGTTTCGTATGAAGGCTGCTTGTGTGTGACGTGAAATAGGGTATCTTTATATGGCCCCACCCCACTAAAGGCATAAGCACTGTACTGGGATGCCCTGGATGGGGTAAGAGTGGCCACGCCACCCCATGGTCTACTGTTTCTCCCTTGGCCACTGCCAAGTCCGCTTTCTTCACTTAGGAGGAATTTGCTTTCACTGGCCACTCCCTGACATTTGCCCTCTGCTGCCTCCCATGGCTATTGTAGGACGTTAGCTTCGTAGACACAAACGGAGACTTTGAAGCATCTTCCTAGGAGACCTTTCAGCTCCTATATAAATCAGAAGCAGACAACAGAGGGAGGGGAGAGTACAGAGGTGCCCCCCACTACCATGGCCTAGGTAATTCCTGACTGCCTTAAAAATGCCACTTGGCTATTTGAAAATTCTTGAGTATTAGCATGAAGCAGTTGGCTCCAAACAGCGGGTTAATGTGTGTAGGCGTCAAAGGTTAATGGACGTTCATAATCGGGAAATGAACAGATCGTGCCCCCTCTGGGGGAAGGCATACTTCACATGCATGAGGAGTGTGTCTCCAAGAGCACAGGGGACGGAAAGCAGGTGTCATGATATCCAGGGAACACTGAATTCCAGACTGACTTTGGCATTTTATTTAGAGTAGGGTAGGTGTTGCATGAAGAGTCATTTGGGGCTTGAAGAGTGGAAAGACCAAAAGTGGGCTCTGTGGACCTGGTCATGGGCGGGGACTTGCTCAAGCTGGTCACTGGTATCTCTCCTCCTCTGTCTCCTCACCCTCTGGCATGTCTGTCCTTATAACCAGAGTGTTATAAGGACACTTATATGAGTGTTGGCGAGGTGAGGCGTGAAAGTGGGCTATGAATTACTACTAATAAGAATAAAAGTAACAGTAATGAAAATTATAACAATAATGCAATAACTTCTCCTCACATAGCATCTAAATTACACCAGGGGTAGTCTGTCTTTTACTGGTAGGATCTGCAATCATAACAAGAAACCTGAAAATAAGTTACAATAACTCTTATTTTGCAAGTAAGGTAGTGAAAAGTCAAAATGCTTAAAAAACTTGCTATAGGTCACACAGGGTCTGAATTTGCAAATCTAGATATATTGTCTCCTGGGTGATAGTCAAAAAATATTGATTTACACTCATATTAAAATAATTGCATTGTTCTTTATGGTTTCATAAATCACAATATTTTGATTTACTGCAGTTATATTTGGTATTGTTATTGGGTTATCTTAATCTTACTGGACTGTTATGACTTCACCTTACTACTCAGAATAATTTTATTGTATTAAGTTTTCCAACAAACATGGGCTTAATTGACTTGTGTTCATCTGACTCAGAAATCAGAACCAGAAGACTGGGCCTCATCCCATCACGCTTACTTCCCTACCACCACCTGCAGAAACTTCCTTCCTTCTCTCCATCCAGCATTCCATCCAGATCACTGTTTTTGGGATATAACCACATTCCCTCAACTCAATTTTACTTTTTATCCTTTTGCAAAGAGGTAGAGAATCATGGATTCTCAGCCTCTGAATCTGAATACCCAAGGATTCTAATGTACCAAAGGAATTTAAGCTTGAGGCTTAATTAAGCCTCTACAATGACACAGTCTCATTTTTCCCTTTTGCTTCTAGGCTCCCTGGATGTCCTGACCCTCTGTCCTTGCATTCATTCTGACTCCCATGCACCTGCTCCATGGATAGTCCTCTTTCAATGACCTAGAACTTTCCACTTGTTGGACCCAATGTGCTTGGTGAAATCCACAGCTTCATCCCCTCTATATTGCAGTGGCTCTGGGCCTTGAACCAGCAGCATGAGCAACACCTGGCTCTTGTGAATCTGTAATTTAACAAGCCTTTCAGGTGACTTGGCTGCTGGTTTGAGGAGGTGTGAGGTTTGAGAAGGTTTGAGAACCACAGCTCTAAGGCATTTACAATCTTGAACAGGAATTCCTGCCCCAAAATCTCTCCTGACTTGTTTATATTCTAAAGCTTACATTTCTTTATTGCTATAAAGGAATACATTAATATTCTCTTACAATTTTTATGTTCTTCTGTTTTGGCTTCCTCCCCACCTTGGACATTTTTTTCCCATCTCTTCTTTAAGTCCCCCTTTCCTCTCTGTTTTTGCACTTCTCCAATCCTCTATCCTTGTTCCTATTTTTATCTTTTGCTACTCTCCCTCTGAATTATTCTCATCACTTTGTCTCTGCTGTGATTCACGCCTCAGCATCTCTTATCTGAGCGTCACATAGTTTCATATTACCAAATGCCCACAGGTTATTTATCCTTGTATTTTCTTAATATTTTAAAGAATAATTTCTGACTCTTTACAAGAAGGTCTACCAGTGTGGAACAAAACAAAAAGAAATGTTTGGAACATGAGAAACAAGCCAAGTGGAATAGGTGTGGTAATACCTCGGTTCACAACACAAGCTGAAAAACGGCTGTAACCTACGAGCAAATTCAGAGAAATCCCATGAAGGGAGAGGAAAACAAAAAGAGCAGGGAGTTACTCCAAAGGTGATCTAGGGAGTAACTGATTAAGTGACTGAATTTGTAGCAGTGGGGCAAGAAGTCAGTTTGTTATCCCTCCCTGGCAACACACATGTATGACACACAAGCCCACAGAAGAACATCTGCAGAGAAAAAGTGAACCATCTGCTTAATGTTGAGTATATGAGCTTGGGGGAGTTCAGGCCAGAAACTGAAATAATTGGAGATACTCATAATGGAAAAGAAGAGCTGGAAGGAGGCCCTGACTGTTAATTTTACCAAGGAATAAAAAAATTCACTCTAATCCTTGAAGTCTAGGATAAATATTTCATCCTTTGGGCCATCTGGAATCAGAGCCTAGGTGCTGACTTCCCTCCCACGTGCACTAAGAGGAAGCAGTCCAACTCCAGGAAGGTATCAGTTGAGAAAACAGACTTAGGCAACCTCAGAGGCAGCTTATTCATCTTCCTAGATAAGAAATGCTAGGTCTTTAAAGTGGAAAAAATGAGGATGACCAAGTTGTTGGAGAGAACCAAGTTCATTAAATGTAAGCCAAAAATGAAACTAATAGACTGATTGCAGATAGAAAAGAGAGAATTCAGGGATGAGAAGAGAAGTTAATACTTTTGAAAACATTTCAGAGGATGATACTTCCATACAATGAAAAGGATGCCATTAAAAAGGAATAAATAGAGAACAAATTAGTCTTGGAAATTAAGCATGTTACTTCTTCAAAAAAATCAGTATGTTGTATGCAAAATGGATATAAAAAGTACCCTAGAAGATACTAAGGAATTGCCTCAGACTGTAGCGCAAAAAGAAAATATAAGTTATAAATGTAAGATTAAAGGTAGGAAGATGAATCTAGAAGTCCTATTATGTATTATCTATTGGGGATGTAATATGGGAAAAATGGAAGTTATGGAAAGAGAAAAATGAGTTTATATTTGTAACCAAAATAATATAAGCAAATTAAATTCTACAGTAAAACAAAAGCATCAGTAAAAAAATTTAGTTACAGTGTGTAAGAAATATACTTACAATAAATGTTGGAGAACTTTTGGAAATACAGAAATGAAAACAGATTTTTTTCCCTTAAATGCAAACAAATTAGAAAACAATTGTGAAATATAGGGGGAAAAAAGCAAAACCCAAAACTTTAACATGGTTGAAGATATTTCATAATGATAATAATCTTAAATATACTTCTAAACTAAGAGTCCTAAATCTTTTTACTATCCATATAGATTTCAAATACATAGATATATATTAGATAGTGCAGGTTCATTTCCAGATGATGGCAATAAAGGAAGTACTGCAATTAAATGAGTCATTCAAATTTTCAGGTTCCCAGTACATGTGTAAGTTATGTTTACGCTACATTGTGGTCTGTTAAATGTAAAATAGCATTATGTCTTAAAAACAAGGTGAATACCTTTATTAAAAATACTTTATTGCTAAAAATGCTAATGAACATTGGAGCCTTCAGGGAGTCATAATCTTTTTGCTGATGGAGGGTCTTGTCTTGATGTTGATGGCTGCTGATGCATTAGGTTGGTGGTAGCTGAAGGTGGTGTCTGTGGCAGTTCCTTAAGTAGAACAACAATGAAGTTTGCCACATTGATTCTTCCTTTGATGAAAGATTCATTTGTAGCATGCAATGCTGTTTGATAGCATTTTACCTACAGTAGAACTTCTTTCAAGATTAGAGCCCACCCTCTCAAACTCTATTGCTGTTTTATCAACTAAGTTTATGTACCATTTTGAATCTTTATTCATTCAACAGTGTTCACATCTTCACTAGGAGGAGATTCTATTACAGAAATCACTTTTTGCTTATCCATAACAAGCAACTCTTCATTCACTCAAGTGTAATAATGAAATTGCAACAATGCAGCCACATCCTTAGACTTCACTTCTAGTTCTAGTTTTCTTGCTGTTTCTACCACATCTGCAGTTTTCTTCATTGAGATCTGAAACCCCTCAAAGTCATCAAAGAGGGTTGAAATAAACTTCTTACGCAGTCCTCTTCATGTTGATACTTTGACCTCCCATGAATCAAGGTAAATCTTAATAGCATCTAAAATGGTAAATAATTTTCAAGAGATTCTGAATGTACTTTGCCCAGGCCCATCAGTGGAGTCACTATCTACGGCAACTGTAGGCTTATAAAATTTACTTCTTAAAGAATTGAAAGTTGAAATTACTCCTTGATTCATGGGCTATGGTATGGATGTTGTGTCAGCAGGCATGAAAACAATTCTTCTTGTACATCTCTGTCAGAGCTCTTGAGTGACCAGGTGCATTGTCAATGAGCAGTAATATTTTTACAGAAAATTTCTGAGCAGTAGATCTCAACAGATGGCTTAAAATACTCAGTATACCATGCTATAAACAGATATGCTGTCATCCAGGCTTTATTATTTCATTTCCAGAGCACATGCAGAATAGATTTAACATAATTCTTAAGGGCTCTAAGATTTTCAGAATAATAAATAACCATTGGCTGCACACAGTGACTCAGGTCTGTAGTCTAAGTACTTAGGAAGGTGGAGGCGGGCAGATCATTAGAGGACTGGAGTTTGAAACCAGGCTGGCCAACATGGCAAAACCTCATCTCTACTAAAAATAGAAAAATCAGCTGATATTCTGGCACATGCCTGATATTCTGGCACAGCCTCCTCAGGGAGGCTGAGGCAGGAGAATTGCTTGAACCCGGAGGCAGAGATTACAGTGACTCAAGATTGTGCCACTGCACTCCAGCCTAGCCTGGGCAACAGAGTGAGACTCCATCTCAAAAAAAAAAAAAAAAAAAAAAAAAATGACCGTTGGCTGCGTTAGCCCCTACCAAGAGAGTTAGCTTGAAATTTTTAGCTTCAAAGCTAGGCATTGACTTCTCTCCAGTTACAAAATTCCTAGATGGGCCGGGCGCGGTGGCTCATACCTGTAATCCCAGCACTTTGGGAGGCCGAAGTGGGCGGATCACGAGGTCAAGAGATCGAGACTATCCGGCCAACATGGTGAAACCCTGTCTCTACTAAAAAAATACAAAAATTAGCCGGGCATGGTGGTGTGTGCCTGTAGTCCCAGCTACTTGGGAGGCTGAGGCAGGAGAATTGCTTGAACCCAGGAGGCAGAGGTTGCAGTGAGCCGAGATGGCGCCACGGCACTCCAGCCTGGCGCCTGGCAACAGAACAAGACTCTGTCTCAAAACAAACAAACAAACCCGAAATTTCTAGATGACATCTTATTTTCAATAAAGGGCTGTTTTGTCTTTGTTGAACACCTGTTCTTGAATATAGCCACCATCATAAATTATCTGAACTAGATTTTCTAGATGACTTGCTGGAGAATCTGCATGATCACTTTCTACTTCACCTTGCACTTTTATGTTACAGAGATGGCTTCATTCCTTAAACCTCATGAATCATTTTCTGCTAGCTTCAGACTTCTGCAGCTTCCTCATCTCTCTCAGCCTTTATAGAACTGAAGAGAATTGGGGGACTTGCTCTGGATTAGGCTTTGACTTAAAGGATCATTGTGGCTGATGTGATCTTCTATCCAGACGACTAAAACTTTCCCCATATCAGAAAAAGGCTGTTTCACTTTCTGATTATTGTTTTAACTGGATTAGCATTTTACATTGCCTTCAAGAACTTTTTCTTTGCATTTACAACTTGGCTGTTTGGCTTAAGAGGTGTGGTTTTCAGCCTGTCTTGGCTTTCAACATGCCTTTCTCATGAAGGTTAATCATTTCTAGCTTTTGTTTTAAAGTAAGAAACATGTGACACTTCCTTTCATTGAAACACTTAATGACCATTGAAAGGTTATTCATTGGCCTAATTTGGACGTTATTTTGCCTCAGGGAATAATGAAGCCTAAGGAGAGGAAGAGAGGTGGGAGAACAGTCTATTTAAGGACACAACTACATTTGCTGTCTTACGTGAGTGCATACTTGGGTGTATGAAACAATTCCGATAATACTAAAGTCAGTGATCACAGATCACCATAGCAGAAAGAATAATGGAAAAGTGTGAAATATTGTGAGAGTAACCAAAGCGTGACACAGTGACTGGAAGTGGCGCTGCTGCTGTAGAAGTGGCGCCAATAGACTTGGTAATGCGGGGTTGCCACAAACCTAGGAGACAAGGAAACAACATCCTCAGCGTCCAACAGAATCAGGCATGATAGAATGAAATATGCCCCTGTAGCAGATACTGTCAGAATATAATACAACATAGTCATGATCAAAGTGAAAGAAAAATATACCTGACTCAAAATTCGCATACAAACAACACACTAAGTAGAATGAACGCTTCAGTGAAAGAATCAGCCAAGGGTGATACTGGTTTGTATTCAACATAGTATGTAGTCGTTTTAAACACAATTTGCTGTGAATAATATCATATTAGACAAGAAAGGCTAAGTTCCTATTTCAAAAGGGATAATTTTGTATTCGATATTCACTTAAAACAGTGTAATAAACTTAGTAATTACAACAAAGTTAGGTAAAAACAAACATGCCATCTCCCTGCCAGATCCCTTTGGAATTAATAACAAGATAAAATGAAAACCCTTAAATATATCCAGCATTAAAAAGGAAAAAAATAAAATGAACTTTTCAGACATCAGTAAAAATGACCTAATTTGATATAAAAACTTGTGTGGGGGGGTAGGGGAGGGTGCAGCTGAGATGGTATTCACAGGCAGAATTTAGCCTGGAAAACATAGCGAGACCCTCATGTCTAACGAAATAAAACCCAAAACATGTACAATTGCATTTTAAGCTTTCTGTTTTGGAAAAGTGTTCACATAGTGTCTGACAATGTTCGTTGCAGCCTCGTTTGAAATAAAATATCAAAAAATTAACACTGATTAATGAAAGAAAAGTAATTAATAATGGCTAAGGCTTCATAAAAACATAATATGGTACATCCATACTTGAAAGTAATTTTCAGGGGTAAGGAGACTGATTTATACCCATAGACCTGTGTGTGCACGAGTGTGTACACCCACACAAACACACGTATTCTCACTTCTATTCAGATACGAAGAAACAGCCCAAACATTAAAACATTATTCTTAAGAAGTGAAGATTTAAAAACTCTGTAGAATATACTCCCATGAACATACAAGCAACACAAAATATTTCTGAATGTACGAATGTGCATGTAAACGCAAAGCAGGTATTCTGGAAAAATTTATATTAAAATGGAAATACTTGCCTCTTCCAAGGTTAATGTAATTAGACTGGGAAGTGGTAAGTGATGATTATGTTTTCATTTGTTTCTATATAAATCATTTTAAGTAGGATCAGTATAGTCTTTGGAAAATATTTGTTTAAAACCCCAGGAATTATGGTCATCTATTAAACTGACAAAATTAAAATTCTAGGTGTTAATCAGTACAGCCAGTTTGATTTTAATGGGAATGTTGGAAAACTCTGTTGAGCTCATGGAATAGACCTGTCTGTGGCCACACAGAGGATGTTTAGAGAAGTCCGCTGCAGGTAAAGGAGGAAGTCTGGCAGGGTTAGAGAACTGAATTCTGGGGAGCTGAGTATGGAGTTTTTGGGAATGGAATTTCATTGAAAATGAATTAGATGTACTAAATTAAACATGACGTTATACCTAATCTCTTAAATAAATGTAACTGCAGCTTGGTGAGAGATGCAGACGACAGGACTGTTTTCTCCGAAGATGCAGAGCTTAGGTTCATAATGTCACAGGAATGGCATTAAAATGCTTTAATTATACAAAATGAAGATAATGTAAAGTCCAGTGAAATAATTGGTTGAAGTGATCTTTTGTGACACCTCCAATGGGCCCACCATCGTACTTTCTTGGCAGTTGACCCTAAATCACCATTTGGGATGAGTTGCTCTAATAATAACTGAACCATTTATGTTAAACGTAACCTCAGTATTGCCCTGACTTCCCATTAGGAAAAAGGATGACCCAGTGCTTGGATCCATCACTCTTGTTTTGCAGTCACTTCATAGGCCGTGAATATAGCATGAAGAGGAGGAGAGTGAGATTCTCACCTAGTCAGTGCTGAAGAAACAAAAGCTGTGTACTCAGCACTGTGCCTGGCCGCCAGACTCGGTATGAGTGGAGAGGAGTATAGTGTGTGTGTTGAAGATCAAGTTTTAATAAGACCTCCAGAATAAAAAGGAGACACTCCCTCCTTTTACTGCTATATTTCAGTGTGAGTGTACACAGACTTCTGCAATCTGAGCAGTAAATCTGGCCTGCTCTTACTGTAAGCGTCTGTTATTCTGATTAATGGGGATTTTTTTTTTGGTTGGGGATTTTTTTTTTTTTTTTGGTAGGGGGAGCAGCAGTGTACCTAATAATGGCTCTCAGAATACTAGGTAATGTCTTATGACCTTAATCCCTTTTGCTGTGAGATACCAAAATAATTTTGTGAATGGTCTGCATGGGAACACGGGAAGTTTTTTTTTTTTTTTTTTTATTTAATAAATTTTATGTTGGCTAGAGAGAAGAACTCTACAATCTAAAGAAAATCTTTCTCTGAAGGCAATTCTCAAGCCTCTGAAGGTGGTGGTGTAAATTTGGCCATGGGCTGTAACACAGCATGTGGTCCCTGGCTCAAGGCATCTTAGTCACCTGAGAACTTGTTAAAAGTGCATTTACTCCAGGCCCACTGAGTTGGACGCTTTGCAGGTAGGGCCAGCAATCTGACATCTCAGCAGCTCTCCAGGGATGCTGTTGCGTGCTCAAGTCTGAAAGCCACAGTGCTGCCTATCAGGCTGTGAAAAACATGTCAAACAGTTGACTGTTGTCATCTGCAACCTATTTAGGCACTATTTGGACCTGTACCGTCCCATAGAAATAGAATGTGAGCCACATATGTAGTTGAAGATTTTCTCCTAGCTCCATTAAGTAAAAGGTGGCTGAAATTAATTTTAGTAATATTTTAAAATACATTATACTCAAAATACTACTTCATCATGAAAGCAGTATAAAATATAAACTTATATTTTACGTTCTTTTCTTTTCGGTACTACATCTTTGAATTCCAGGGCATTTTACACTCACACCTCGTTTCATTATAAAGCAGCTACATTTCAAGTTCTCAAGAACCACTCATGGCTAGTGGCCATTGTGTTGGGTAACACAGGCTGTGATTTAGGGGACGTTATAGCCTTTGAGGGAAACCTGGGCCCCAGCTACATATTTTGCTTTGAATCACGTGGACTGGATTGAATGAAGATCTGCTTATCCAAGTGGTTGGGGCCCAGGTCCACAGTTATCTCTCCAGCAGCGAAATGAGGCAGACAGAGCCTCAGAAGCTCATGGCATAGGGCGGTCTGTGGTACCCAGTCCCCCTGTGTACCTCTTCCTGTTTTGTGAAACTAGAGTATATTTGGTTTGTTAGCAAAGAGTGGTAGATGATAGATCTTCCACCCTCGCAGAAAATCTAGGACTTTGTTTTTCAGGCTTGGGAATGAATATAAGTAAATGTTTTTTTCCAGGTAAGGACAAGAGAATATTGGGGAGCACCAGGGATTTGTATCAGACTCCAGAAATTGACACAAGGCTCTGCTGCATGCTTGTCATATCAGTTTATTTAGATATAGGATCTTGCTCTGTTGCCCACGTTGAAGTCCAGTGGTGTGATCATGGCTCACTGCAGCCTCAAATTCCTGAGCTCAAATGTTTCTCCTGCCTCAGCCTCCTGAGGAGCTGGGACTACAGATGTGTACCACCACACCTGGCTATTTTTATGCGTTATTTGTAGTAGAGGTGAGGTCTCACGATGTTGGCCAGGCTTGTCTTGAACTCCTGCGCTCAAAGAAACTTCCAGCCTTGGTCTCCCAAAGCACTGGGAGTATAGGCGTGAGCCACTGCACCTTGCCTACAGCTTTTTTTGAGGAATGCAGGAGTTGTAATTGCTTCAGGAGGCTTAATATGGGTTGGCTCTGTGTCCCCACCCAAATCTCATCTCAAATTATAATCCCCACATGTCAGGGGAGGGGCCTGTTAGGGAGTGATTGGATCATGGGGGCGGTTTCCCTGATGCTGTTTCTTGACAGTGAGATCTCGTGGGCACGTCCCCCTCGTGGGCATGTCCCCCTCGTGCTGTTTGTCTTGCCACCGTGTAAGATGTGCCTTGCTTCTCCTTCACCTTCCACCATGATTGTAAGTTTCCTGAGGGCTTTCCAGCCAAGTGGAACTGTGAGTCAATTAAACCTATTTTTTAGATAAATTACCCAGTCTCAGGTAGTTTTTTTATAGCGGTATGAAATAGACTAATACAAGGCTGTTGAGGTCAAGCCTGTATGTTAAAGCCCTTTGTAAAATCTGCAACATATTGAGTAGTATCCGGATCCTTTGTAAACAGAGCTTTTGTTCAAATCTATTTCAGGCCCTATTTTTTACACTTAAGCTTTTAACAGGCTGACTTATATCCACAGATCTGGACATCTTGGCCCAGGGCTTCAAGCGACTGCTGTGTCATCTCAGGTGCTGTACGCAAGGTTGCTCTGAGGTGTGGGTGATAAAAAAACAAAACAAACAAACAAAAAAACTCCATTCTGAGACACAGTGTTGGACTTTGAGGCCCTTCTCTCCATTTATTGAAGAGTACTGTCTCTGCTTTCCTGTCTGTGTCTTCCTGTCTCTCTGCCCATTTGCTTTTCATTCATGCAGTTTGTATTGCATTTCTTTGTGTGAAAATTGTGGTTTGAGACTTTTTACTATCAAATTTCGCCTTCTCTCCCTGTATTCCTTTCCCATGAGACTTTCCTTCATCCTTCAAAAGGGTCCTATATTTGTTTCATCAATGAATACAGTTAAGTATATTAATCAGCACCATTCCTCTGTTGCTTTTATTTACTTTTGGTCTCTATCAGGGATAGACCACCCACATGTATGGCACTGCGTTTCTCTGAGTTGTGTAATTGGATTTATTCATCACTGTACATAAGGCTCCCCAGGCCTCCTCCTGGCAAAGTCACTAATGCATGCCCTCCGCACCCACGTACCGCCTCACACTCTGGACTGTCCTCTGCCGAGGTTCACATGTTAAAGTTTGGTAATAAAGAAGTCCAAAGCAATCCTGCCTAAAAAGTCTCTCACTTTTCTCTCTTCTCTTTCTGCTGTGTTTGTTTCAAAGGGTGGAAACTCCTCATTCTTAGAATGAAGAATTGTATCAGTATTTGTCCTGATATTAGTTTATATTTGTTAATTGTTATTTGAGGGGTGGTTATCCCATTTAAATTCTACACGTTTCAGGTTCTTAACCCATCTGGGGAAAAGTGCCATTTGTTGCCAGCACTCATTTGATTTTACATAAACATGCTCTTTGAGGCTGAAGCAAATCTGACTGATTTTCAGTGTGAAAACAAAACATAAAAACTGTTCTTGGAGTTATTTCTAAACAGAAGTAAGGGCAGAATTGTCTGAATTATTAGAATAATATATTTCAGAACAATGGGATTCATCAAACGAATCTTCAGCCAATAACTGTTCAAGAACAATGTGAACGTCACATGTAGGAACGTTACGTTTTCTAGGATTTGACATTTTCAGCAATCAAAAATCACTGTTTCGTAAATGGAAATACCACTGCTAAAAACAGAATGCTGTAAACAGAGTGATGTCTTTTGTTTCCAAAGTCAATATACTACAGTGATGCAAAAATAATAACAAAAGCAAGATAAGTTGTGGCAAAGTTATCTCGGGGTAAACCCTGCAGCCACAAGTGCTACTGGTGAGTATTCTTGGGGCAAATGGGAAATGGGCTGAATATCTTCAGTCATACCCTGGATTACACCTGTCTTCACATTCATGAGCTGCTATCAGTTACATATTTGGTATTCTCTCTTCCTTAGGTTCCACATGATTATGTTAACATTTTTCATTTTTTTTCTTATAAAAACAATACATGAGAAAACTTTTTTAATCTTACAAATTTTCTTTACATAGTATTATGCCATACATAGGTTTTTATACTTTTTCCCCTAAATATCACATAATCATTTCCCCACAGTAATAAAATTTTATCAGATTAGAGTTTTTAATGGTTAGGTAGTAGATCAGCATAGAGACGTTACCCGAAATTGCAAAACTGAGATTTTGTTCAATTTTTACTACCGACAATAACAATGTAGTACATAACATTTGCCGATATGTATAAGAATATTTTTGTTAGAGATTCCAAGAAGATGAAATAAATATCAGTTGTTTAATATTGTGAATTTTCTGTTATATTTATGTAGTCAAGTATTTTCTGTAGATTTACATAAGATGAATATTTTCTGAGGCCCTTTGTATATTTGGGAATTTTTTTTCTTGTTTTCATGTCTAAAAGATCACTTGGTCCTGTAAAACATTCTTGGATCACATCTGTCAGCTTGAAACTCTTCAGATGTGCCTTGGATGTCTCCTTACATTTAGAGCTAAAGATAAGTGTGGTTTTCCTTGCTTTGTAGGTAACTCTTTTTTTGGCTACTACCTGGACATCTGTAGAAGTTCTTTTTCTGTGTTCTTGAAATTCCCATTGTTTTTCAGGATATATTTGTTTGGGATATACTTTTTAATCATTTTTCCTGGAACTTGGGGATATTTTTTGATCTGCATACTCAGGTCACTTTCTGTGTAAGTAAAATTTCCTAGAATGTTTGGAGGTGGTTGGTGTTTGTGTTTGGGTCTGGGGTCTGTGCCTTAGAAGTAGCTCCATACTTCAGTTACTCAGGCTAGAATGTTGGACTCATGCCTGACTCTTTTTCACTCACCCACTGCCAATCCTTCAGCAATGTCTGGTTTTTTCCATTAATGTTTCCAAAATCCCACCTATTGATTTCCCACCCTAGCCGTGCCCTGAACTAAGCTAACATCACTTCTGTCTGGACTGCTACAATCACTGGTTTCTTGGTTCTACTCTTTACCTGCAGTTTATTTTCAACACAGTACCGTAGATGATCCTATCCAAACCTAAGTCAATTATTGCTATAGCTCTGCTCAGAATCTCCCAGTATTTTTTCATTTCATTTCATTTAGAGATAACTGAAGTCCTACCTTGCCTCCCAAGGCCTTGCATGGACTGGCCTCAGTTGCCTCTGGCTCTCTTCCCTGCTAGTTGGCCCAGGTTCCCTCCTCCCATGCTGCAATGGTTTTCTTTTTCTTTTCTTTTATTTATTTTTTTATAATTTATTTATTTTACTTTAGGTGCATACTATATCTGGCATTGCTGCAATGGTTGTCAAGCACATTCCTGCATCCTGCATCAGCACTGGTTCTTCCTTCTGCCAGGAACCCTCTTCTCCCAGATACTGTTTCCTCACTGTCTTTAAAACTTTGCTAAACATAACTTTCTCAGCAAGGCCTCGAACTACTGTATTTAAAATTGCAATTTCCTGGAATTCTTGAACTCCCTTTCCTGATTTTTCTTGTAGGTTTTTTTTAACTTCTAACGCACTATACTTACTTTTTTGATTGGCTCTGTATCTTCCTTGTTAGACTGTAAGCACTAGGAGGGCAGGGATTTTTGCCTGAGGTATTTAACAAATGCGTCCTTTATGCCCTAAATTGTGCCTGGCACCTGTTGAGATGGTGGGGACTGAATAGCTATTTGTTAGATTTATGAATGGAAAGTTGGTTGAGGTTATGTTATGGGCTCTGAGCCAAATATGAATTTAGACAGAAACTTGCATATTGCATGTTATTAAATAATCGTGTTTTAAAATCTGATATTCTGTTATTTTTCCCATAAAAGATGGTCCGTCTTTTTTTTTTTTTTTTTTTTTTTTTTTTGTTGAGGATTTGTTATTGTGTTTTTTCCCAGTTTTTAGTGAAGTCATGTGTTTTATTCTCACTTCAAACAAAGGATACAGGGTTAA
>CAUYUD010078738.1:0-14131 GCA_963575295.1 Alouatta caraya | reverse complement strand
CAACAGTAGATATGAGTGGGCAGAAGAATAAGTAACTTGAAATTAGTTCAATTGAGATTTTTTTGGGGGGGGACTTTTATTTCTATTTATTTATTTTTTCTTTATACTTTAAGTTCTGGGGTACACGTGCAGAACTTGCAGGATTGTTGCACAGGTACACACATGCCATAGTGGTTTGCTGCCTCTATCCCCCCCACCAATCACCTACATCAGGCATTTCTCCCAATGTTATCACTCCCTAACCTCTCCCGCCATCGCTCCCCTAGCCCCCCACCCAACAGACCCCAGTCTGTGATGTTCTCCTCCCTGTGTCCAACATGAACTTTTATCTGCAATTTCTCCAAAAGGTATAAACTGATTTTATAATTTAGAAGAAAAAGAAGTTTAAAAAGACATCCTCTGCGCAGAAGTGTGTTAAAAACAAACAAAACAAAAAACACAACAACAACAAAAAAAAAACTTACCCTAATGGCAGTGTAATGTGACCCAGAGAAAAATGAATTCAGAATCCAGAAATCTGAATTTCTGCCCTGATGTTACAACCAACTAGTTACTTATTTCAACCTGAGATACCGACCCAATTGATGGTAGTTCAATGAGATCTTGGGAACAACAACAAAAATATGTAAATAGAAGAAACAGTACTATCTTTGCAAGCCTCAGTTTAATCAATTTAGGAAGTAACTGAAAAGTTTTTAACAAGAAAAAAGATATAATTAAATGTATTGTTATTGTAAACTCCTAAAACCAAGATAAGTTTACAAAACCTTTATAATACTTTACATGAGGAATTAAGGAGAAAATTACTCATGAACCTAATTTTTTTTTTTTTTTTTTTTGAGACAGATCGTCACTCTGTCGCCAGGCTGAAGTACAGTGGCGCGATCTCGGCTCACTGCAACCTCCACCTCCTGGGTTGAAGCGATTCTCCTGCCTCAGCCTCCCGAGTAGCTGGGACTACAGTAGCTGGGACTACAGACGCAAGCCACCACATCCTGCTAATTTTTGTATTGTTAGTAGATGGGGTTTCACCATTGTTGGCCAGGATGGTCTCGACCTCTTGACCTCGTGATCCGCCTGCCTCAGCCTCCCAAAGTGCTGGGATTACCGGCGTGAGCCACCGCACCTGGCTAATGAATCTAATCATGACTCTGCAGGGACAGAAAGCACCTGGGAGATGTAGACTCTGTAATCTGCAACCGGGTGGATAAGACTACTGAATGATTAGTTTCAAGTGGAATATCCATAACATAGTTACTCCTTACTAAAAAGCAAGTATTTCCTATTTCAGTATCTGAAAGGTTCAAAATTTAACAATTAATTATGTCCAATAAACAATCTTTTAAAATATATCCCTCCCCTTTACTTACGTATCTGAACTATTTTAACTCACAGCTTAAAAGAAAAGTTGTTCTGGAAACTACACGAGAAAGTATTATGTGCTGATTCAATCTACGAAGGGCAGAAGCATGCAAAATGTGCCACTGAGAGGAAAAGATTATCCATTTAGAAAGAAATGTAGAGCAGATCAAGAACTCGCAAGGACTGGTGATGAGAGGCAGGGTACTGATCAATCTGCAGTTTTGCTCTAAACAGGCTGTAGTTTGCAAATACCCGGTGGGGATAAGTACCTGTGCCAAGACATCCTTGAAAACGCCAGAATATGCACCACCTGACTGCGGAACAGTGAGCACAGGACACCTGGAGGGCTGCAGAATGAGCACGGCGTCCTTGGTACAGGGCCAGCCCTCTCCACAGCCGCAGGGGCGGGGTAGGGGTGCCCAACCGGAGGGAGGACACGGGCACCACCCCCCGAATACAAACCGCTCATCGGGTGGGGGTGGGGACTAACCACCACCCTCACAAACCCTCACCTCCACGCTCTGTTCATCCATTGCCTCCGGCTCTCTGCGGGGCCGTCGGCGACCCGCGGACTCCGTAGTCTGACCTCTTAGGCGCCGGCCCGAGGTCGCCAGATCAAATCACCGAGAAAAGCACGGCGCCCACGTCAGGGGGCTCCGACAACCGCCCCACCTGCGCGCCCCATCGCTCCAGGTCCGACGCCGACTACCCCCATTTCGCCATTTTTACCCGCGCGTCCGCCCCGGGGCGCAGAGGTAGGGCGAGCGGCGGCCGCAGCTCCTTCCTCCCGGCTGAGCCGCCGGCCAGCAGCCGCGAGGGAACCTCGGCCCACGTGACGCGGCCGCGCGCGTGTGGAACCGCCGCTGGAGTTCGGCGAAGAAGGAGCCGCAGAGAATTAGCAAACACCAGCGGTAACCAGGGTAGCTGGGGGTGCGGCGGCGGCGACGGAAGGCGCGAAGCGCATGCGCCCAGGACGCTGCGGGAGGGGAGGAGCGGGGAGGGTTCGCGTAGTTCCCGCGTTGCGGGACGCACACGAGACTTGGCGGTTAGGTGCCGCCGCGTTGCGTGCCTCCGGTCCCAGCCGGCGCCGGGCGCCTCAGCGCGGGGCTCCGCTACGCCACGCCCACCGCGGCGGAGGGCGGAGCCCCACGGCTCTCAAAATTGGGCGCCAAAGACCGAGCTAGGTATTCCGACTCCGAGATTCTAGGGTGGGGCCCAGGCCGTCCGCATTTTCACCCACCACTGTGTGATTCGGCAGCAGGTGATCTGTGGCCCCGACTTTTGAGACACCCTGGTGCAGAGGGTTCGTAGTTAGTGGTTCTCTCTCGAATAAAGAGTCTAAGGTTTGTAGGATTTGCGTTCCACCTACCAAGGCAAATGAAATTAGAAAGCTCCAGACTGTGAAGCCTGGAGAGGTGTCATTTCTCATTTCGGTGGTGAGAAGACGGGACCACACACTGTGAAGGCTTCATTCCCACATCCCACGCTTTATTCTTGCCGCCTTAGTTGTCGCCGTGGGACTATTGAAAGGGCAGACTCAGCGATATTCATTTTCCCATAAAAAGAATCTGTTTTCTACACTTTCCTGCCAGAAGAAATGTAAAGTTTGCAAGAATTGAAAAGGTACCTGAGTCAAAGAGGACACATCAAATTCATAATTTGAATTTAATTTTTTCTGTATTTATTGCAAATAAATAATTATACTTAACCTATCTAGAGTGCTTATGTAGAGAATCACCAATAATTTAGAAATAAGTTCTTGAAGATCAGGCATTTAGGCTTATAGGTGGTGGGCAGCAACAATTTTTTTTTTAACTACTTGAGTCATGAACAAGATAAAATTTAGAGAGATTAATCTGAGGGCCGGGCACTGTGGCTCACGCCTGTAATCCCAGCACTTTGAGAGGCTGAGGCGGGCAGATCGCCTGCGGTCGGGAGTTGCAGACCAGCCTGACCAACATGGAGAAATACAAAATTAGCCAGGGGTAGTGGCGCATGCCTGTAATCCCAGCTACTCCGGAGGCTGAGGCAGGAGAATTGCTTGAACTCGGGAGGTGGAGGTTGCGGTGAGCCAGTGTGGCGCCATTGCACTCCAGCCTGGGCTACAAGAGCGACACTCCGTCTCAAAAAAAAAAAAAGATAGATTACTGTGAGACTGAAAAATGCTTTCAGTAAGAATTTTTTGTGGTCTTTGAAGTACATGGAGGTGATGGTTGCATAACGCTTTTACTAAAATGCCCTCAGTTGTGCATTTTATTCACTTATTTTGAGATGGAGTCTTGCTCTGTCACCAGGTGGAGTGCAGTGGCGCAATCTCGGCTCACTGCAACCCCCGCCTCCTGGGTTCAAGCGATTCTCCTGCCTCAGCCTCCCGAGTAGCTGGGACTACAGGTGCGCACCACCACGCCCAGCTAATTTTTGCATTTTTAGTGGAGACAGTTGTTCACCATGTTGGCCAGGATGGTCTTAATCTCTTGACCTTGTGAACCGCCCACCTCAGCCTCTCAAAGTGCTGGGATTACAGGCGTGTGCCACCGCGCCCGCCAGTTGTAAGTTTTAAAATGGTTGATGGTTAATTTTGTTGAGAATTTTACTTAAAATAACTATTTATAGAATGCAGTGCTGTACTTGGGATTCAGAGTAATGAGAAGTGGGCCTTGCTCTCAAGGAACAGTATAGAAGACAAGACAAATTGCAATACCTATATGATAAACAGTAAAATAGATTATTGTATGTTTGCAGAAGAACCCAAAAATGTTGAAGGACTTATTGCGCTAGTTCATAATAGTGAACAATTAGAAACCTGTACAACCGATTAAAGGTCGTTGGTTGCAAGCAAAAAGGATAACTTGAGCAAAATAAGTAACTTAGTTGACAAAATGCTAAACTCACATTGTTTGCCAAGCCCTGGGGTATGGGAGCCAATCGTCTGCTCCATCAGAATCCCTTAAAGGCTTACCTTGCTGCCCTCCCCACAAGAAACATCTTCTAACTTGATATGATATCCTTAAACAACTTGCCATTATACAACTTACTTGTTATACTATTTGTATAACTTGCTGTTACAGAGCTTAAATGTCTGTCAATAAGGAACTGATAAAAATGATGACATATCAGCTGGGTGCAGTGGCTCACACCTGTAATCCTAGCACTTTGGGAGGCTGAGACAGGCAGATCATCTGAGAGTTCAAGACCAGTCTGACTAACATGGAGAAACCCCATCTCTACTAAAAATACAAAAAATTAGCCAGGGGTAGTGGTGTATGCCTGTAATCCCAGCTACTTGGAGGCTGAGGCAGGAGAATCGCTTGAACTCAGGAGATGGAGGTTGTGGTAGCCAAGGTCGTGCCATTGCACTCGAGCCTTGGCAACAGAGCCAGATCCTGTCTCAAAAAAAAAAAGTAAAGTATATCCCTATAATGGATTACATCTATTAAAAATAAGGGTAGATGTGTGACATAAAAATATATTAGAATTGAAGAGCTGGTACAGTGACTTATGTATCCCAGCACTATGGGAAGCTGAGGCTGGCAGATCTCTTGATTCCAGCAATTGGAGGCCAAACTGGACAACATGATGAAACCCAGTCTACAAAATATACAAAAATTAGCTAGGGTTGGTAGCATGCACCTGTGGTCCCAGCAACTACTTGGGAGGCTAAGGCCAGAGGATTGCTTGAGCCCTGGAGGCTGCAGTGAGCCATGATAACACCACTGCACTCTAGCCTGGGTGACAGACAGAGCGAGAACCTGTCTCAAATAAAACAATGAAATGGAAAAAAAAAATCTAAGTACAGCACCAGGATAAGGTACACTATCAACTACTTTTGTTGAAAACAAATTGTTTAATTTATATACACGTTGAAATGCCTGAATAAATTACTTGCAGATTACCTCGAGAATTGACATGTCTGTGTTTTTTAAATTCTTAAACATGTATTATCTATAATTTAAGACATAAAAACACTATAATCACATAGGAGAAAACAATTATAATCCAGATAAGAAACAAAAGATCTGGCCGGGTGCTGTGGCTCACGCCTGTAATCCCACCTCTTAGAGAGGCAGAGGTGAGAGGATAGCTTGAGCCCAGGAGTTCGAGACCTGCCTGGGCAATATAGCGATACCTGGTTCTCCAAAAAAAGGAAAAAACAACAAAAAGACAAAAAAAAAAAAAAAAAAAGAAACAAAAGATCTAAATTAAGGAGGCATGAAGATAGTGTGGAGGTTGTATACTATGACCATTTCAGAGACAGAATTGTAGGTTTTATTGACTAAGAAGATAAAAGGATGCAAATTAGTTATACAGGTTTTAATTCCAGACAACAGAATATCCAGGCTATTAACAATAAAATCATCCTCAGGATTCATCTGGAAAAGAAATAAGAAAAAGAAAGGAAAAAAAATACAATCGGTAAGTATTCTGGACATGTTCAATATTCAGGTAGGAGATTTTATTGGAAATATGGATCTAGAGCTAATGGAAGAAGTTAAATTTAGAAGTCATTCACAAAGAGGCTTGAGAAACATGAAAATGTATTGAGAAGTGCATAGAAAACAACGTTAAGGGGGCTGTGCATAGAGTATAACATTTGGAAGATAACTGAAGGAAATCACAGAAGAAAAATAGTCCAATATAATTCTTCTCCCTAACTAAAGGCAAAACCACTTTTAATACTATTGTAATAAGTATTATGACCTCTTCATGATACCATTTTTTCAGTCCCAACAATCATCATCACATCCCAAAGCCATCTCATGACAAGAGCTTTCTAAATACTAATTGCCTGAACACTGAAGAAAATTAATATGATACTAAGGTGTAACTTATTTCTCTGTAATTAAAAAAAGGGAGGCTTTCTGTTCTTGAAATATTCAAACTAGAAAGGACAATTTTAACTGAAGCTGTTCTCACAACCCTGTTTTTCAGCTATTGTAAGTTTGTTAATGGACAAACATGCTCATAACTGAAATTTTAAAATTATGTAAAAGTATAATTCTGTAACCTGCAGAACATCTGATGCATTTTTCCTAGTCTTTTCAATGCTTAGTTCTTATTATATGTATGTAATACCATTTATTGAAGGCTTAGTAAATACCGAACCCTGTATTAAAACACTTGACTATCTTGTCCTTCCAAACATCCTGACACTCAGAAGTTAACTGATCTGCACAGTCACAGCTAGAATTTAAAACCTACTACTTACATCTCAGGTATGACTCCAAAGCCCAATATCTGCTTCCCCTCTTCCCCACTTAGCATAGTTTCAGCATTTCCCAGAACATTAATAATTTATTGGCAACTTGACCTCTTATTGTATACATACAACATGATTTATTTTCCTGTTTACCTAGTACTAGCCAAATGTGCATGTATATTGCCATTATGAACAAACCTGTGATTAACATCTTTGTATCAAGATCTGCCTCTACTTTGAACAGTTTCCTCATTGCCAAGTTATTTTTAAATAAACAGGGAAATTGACACATACACATGACACACCCAAAACTGGCAAGTAGCAGGTAAGTGCTGTTCTAATTTTAGTTTCTTAGCTTTCATGTAGAATGAACAATTACAGTAGTAAAGCCTGAAAGAAAACAAAGGTATCATTGAAATACAACAGGGACAGTCTAAAGCAACATGAAAAAGCAAGTTCATGCTGCTCAACATTAGCAGGAAAGGGAAACAGCGAAAAAAAATACACAAAAGTGGCTATCACAGAAAAGCCAGCTTATTACTTTAGGTTTTATGGGAGACTACAGGTCACATAAAAGCAGTCTCAACAATAATGTGACCACATATGCAATCAACGTTTACAAAATGATATTAGATATAAGGTATAATACAAATATTTTTGCCTATACTTTAATTTCGGAAGCATGGAATTCACATATAGAATGACTGAAATGTAGGCCGGGCATGGTGGCTCACACCTGTAATCCAAGCACTTTGGAGGCCGAGGCGGGCGCATCACCTGAGGTCGGGAGTTCAAGACCAGCCTGACCAACATGGTGAAACCTCGTCTTAAAAAAAAAAAAAAAAAAAAAATAGAAAATTAGCTGGGCATGGTGGCCCACACCTGTAGTCCCAGCTACTCAGTAGGCTGAGATGGGAGGGTCACTTGGCTCAGGAGCTCAAGGCTGCAGTGAGCTATGATTGTTAAACATAGGGCCCACTGTGGTGATTCATGCCTATAATGCCAGCACTTTGAGAGGCGGAGGTGGGAGCATCGCTTGAGGCTGGGAGTTGGAGACCAGCCTGGACAACATAGCAAGACCCTTTCTCTACCAAAAAAAATTTTTAATTTACTGGATGTTGTGTCATGTGCCTTTGGTCCCAGCTACTCAGGAGGCTGAGGCAGGAGGATCACTTGAGCTCAGGAGTTCAAAGGTGCAGTGAGCTAAGATCATGCCACTGCAGTCCAGCCTGGAAGACAGTGAGACCCTATCTCCAAACGAAAAAAGAAAGTGGATTCGGCCCCTAACAGTCTCCAAGGACCTTGTATTATTGGCCTCTAGACAGGCTCAATTCTTCCCAGCGTCTGCAGCTGGTGGCTGGCGCAGGTGTCCCTTGGTGTTCCCTCAGCAACCCCCCTAATGTCAGTCTTTAGGAGTCCCTTGGGTCCACCTGGCCTCTGCATCTCTGGGGAGTGAGTGTTGTGGGAGAGAGAGAAGGAGCTGCCCCTCCACCACCCTATGTGAGTCATCAGTGGACCTTAGGCCAGCCTCGTCCCTCCCACACCTGCCCCGTCACAGCTGCTCTTGGGAGCAGCATCTCAGAGCTCCCCTCTCCTGGGGACTGCTACAGCCTTGAGTGTCCACCACCCCGGGTCATGCCCACATGCTCAGAACAACCCAAAAACTGCCCAAGGACTGAAATCTCCAGAATCTGCTGTCCCAGGGACACAAGAACTGTCCAGGGTGGACCCAGAGTACAAGGGAAGGGAAGGAGCCTGGCTGTCCTGGGCACGTCGCATGTGACCTGGCAGGAGCCCAAGGTAGGCGTGGCACAGGCTGGAGTCGCCAGATGGGAAGGTCACTGAGGCAAGCCCAGGTGTTCTCGTCTTCTTCCCAAAGGATGGAGACCTGACAGTATAGAGCAAGCGTATTAGTCCGTTTTGACACTGCTACCTGAGACTGGGTAATTTATAAACAAATGAGATTTAATTGACTCACACTTCCACATGGCTGGGAGGCCTCAGGAAACTTACAATCATGGCAGGAGGCAAAGGGGAAACAGGCACCTTCTTCACAACGCGGCAGGACAAAGAGAGAGAGGCGGTGGTGGGGAGATGGCGTGGAACTGCCACATGCTTTTTTTTTTTTTTGAAAGGGGGTCTCACTCTGTTGCCCAGGCTGGAGTGCAGTGGTACCATCTCTTCTCACTGCAACCTCCACCTCCTCAGTTGAACTAATTCTCATGCCTCAGACTCCCAAGCAGCTAGGATTACAGAGATGCGTCATCACACCCGGCTAATTTTTATATTTTTAGTAGAGACGGGGGTTTGCCACATTGGCCAGGCTGGTCTTGAATTCCTGGCCTCAAGTGATCCGTGCACCTTGGCCTCCCAAAGTGCTGGGATTACAGGCATGAGCCACCATGCCCAGCCGCCAAACACTTTTAAACCATCAGATCTTATGAGAACTCACTATCACGAGAGCAGCAAGGCAGAAACCGCCCCCATGATCCAATCACCTCCCATAAGGTCCCTCCCTCAACACGTGGGGATTACAATTCGAGATGAGATTGGGGTGGGGACACAGAGCCTAACTGTATCGGGCTTCTCACCCACAGTAACAGTGCTCCCCAGGGACACCAGGCAATGTCTGGCGATACTTGCTATCACAGCTTGGAAGAGGGTGCTACTGGAACCAAGTGAGTGGTGGCCAGAGATGCTGGTTCATGTCCTACATGCACAGGACAGCCTCCATCCCGAAGAATGATCCAGTCCCAAACATCAACAGAGCTGAGTGGAGACACCCCAGCACAGGGGAAGCCCATGCCTGGGTGCCCAGAATCTGGTCTGGCCGGGAGGAGAAGGGCTGTGCTCATCCTGCTCAGGGGGACCTGGGAGCTGGGGTCCAGTGGAACAGTGACATCACCTGGTGAGGAGAGGGTGGGGCCCAGGTCCACATCCCTGCCTCAGCCGCTCTCCTCCCTGGTGCCCTCCCTGACCCGGCCATGCTTTCCTTCATCCACTGTGTCTTCCACCCACCACTCCACAGCCTGCATTTAGGCTCCTCCCGAGGCAGGAGGATCACTTGAGTTCAGGAGTTTGAGACCAGCCTGGGCAACATAGCAGGACCACCCCCACCCCAGCTCTTAAAACAATATAAAATTAGCCAGGCACAGTGGCTCACAATGTAGGCTGTTGAGCTCCTACCCACCCTGTAGAGCCAAGCTCAGCAATGCCTCATCCAGGAAGCCCTCCCAGACTACTTCCTTGGTGCCTCACACAGGCCCTCACCCCAGCTCATGCCTCTCATGCCCCCAGCAACTAAGGGTGGGAGCACCACAGACCCATCTCTGGAGAGACACAGTAGTGTTTTTCTGACCAGACTGGCCTTATGACAGATAGGCAGACAGACAAGAATGTGCTGCTCTTGGCTTTTACTGAGATCAGACCTGTGGGCTCCCAGGCCTCTTGTGGGGGCCTGATTCTCCACTCAGCGTAGCCTCCAAGGTACAAGTGGCTGACTGGAGTATGAGCAGGCTGCAAGGGCACAGCCATGCTTCTATTGCTTCTCTCCCTCCCTCGGGACCTCCTCCTTCCTCTCCCCCTCACATTTTGCCAAGGCCCAGGCCTGGGTGCTGGGCCGCTGCCTGGGCCACCTCGTGTGGCAGGGCCACTACCGGGGGCTAGCCCCTCCTGCTGGGGCTACCTTCTCAGCTGTCCTTCCCCTCCTGTCCCCAGTCCTGGTACTTGGGATTCCTATGGCCTCTCCAGGGCCCCAGAACGGGTTCTCTTGCACAAGGGACACATGGCCTCTTCTGAGGCCCCCCAGGACCTCTTGGGCCTGAGTCCCAAGCCCTCAGAAGGACCAGGCTGGGGGAGGGCACCCTTGGCTGGGTCCATGCTGGAACTGGAAGCTGAGGAAAGAGGAGAGAAAGGAGGGAGCTGGCGGGGAGGCTAGCAGCCCACCCTGGGGTCCCCAGAACCCAATATCCTTGAAAACAGAAGGGAAGGGGGCAATGCTTCCTCCTTAACAGAACCCCCAGGGGAGGGAGGAGGTAGAGGGAAGAAAATGGTTCAAGCTGGAGGGACCCTCATCTAACCTGAACCCTCATTTTACAAATGGGAAAACTGAGGCCCAGCAAGGGAGATAGCTTCCAAGGCTCCTCACCAAGTGCAGAGCTGCGGCAGTCACCCAGCCCTCCCTCCCAGAGAGCCTCCCTTTTTCTTGCACCCCTTGTCCCTGGTGGATTCTCCAGGCCCCTCCCAGCTGTGGGGTGATGCAGGGATGGGGACAGATTCATCAAGATCTTGGCTTCCTGGGGCATGGCGCCACTGTAAAGGCTTGGAGGTGGAAAGGGGCCCATCTGAGTCCCAGCCCAACCATTCCCTGGGGTCTTCCCCCACGCCCAGTCCTGCCTTGACAGAGCTCACCAGTGTTTCCCAGGCTGTCCCTGGGCAATCGTGCTTCCAGAAGGGCTGAGCAGTGGCTGTCACCTGGGCCCAGAGTCCCCTGTGGCAGGTCCAGGGTCCAGGCTGTGCCTTCAGGCTGTGGCAGGCAGCCCCCAGCCATAAGTCGGCCCAGCCAGTGGCTCTCACGCTGGCCGGCAGGTGGCAGGTGGCCCTGCAGGTAGAGGGCCAGGCCCTGGAGGTGGCGCAGCCGGAAGTTCTTGGGCTTGCTTCCCTGGGCACTGGGACACTGTGGCTGCTGGGACCCCAGGCCCCCCTCGTAGATGTTGGGTGGTGCGTCAGGGTGGCCGGGGTGTCCTTGAGCCTGGCTCACTCCATCTGCAGAGGAGAGAGCGGAAGGGTGGTGGCCAGCCCCCCACAGCAGCCATGAGGGGAGAGTGCGGTCACGTGCCTCTGAGAGCAGCTCACATGATGGGCTGCATCACTAACCAGCCTGGCCTCAGCTTACCTGTCTGTTAGACAGGCTCAGTCCACTGCCTCCCCCTACCCATGCCCAAGACATGACTCCTCCTCCCACTCCCAAACAACAGGAAGGGCTGGGAAGCCTGGGGCCTTCGGACTGAGAGTGCTTTCAGGACTTCAACTTCTTTCTAACACCCTGTTCTGCCCACTACCCTAGAAAGATACTCCGGTCCCTGTAGAGAAATTGCACAGTGGGGTTGAGAGAAAGTGACCAGCCCAGGGACTCATGGCCTGGCCCAGTGGCCATTCCCCTCTCCCAAGCATACATGTCCCTGAGGCCACCCCCGTGGCTTTCGGCCCAGATGGGAACAGAAATGCATCTCTCCTCCTGGCACACCTCCCTGCAGTCCAGCACCTTCTCTTATGCGCAGCTTAGAAAATGCACAGACCAAGGCTTCCATGAAGGGCCACTGTGGTGGGGAGGACTGGCCAGGACTTGGGTGCAGCAGGGCCCTGCTCTCCCCTGCCTAGAGGGTAGATCTGCAGGTCTCCCCTGGCAACTAGTTCTTATGACATCACAGGGAAAACTCCCAGCCTCCTGGACCCCTAGTTTGGGACAGGGCCCAAGGCAAGGGCAGTGTGGGAGGAAGGCATGGGAAGAGGCCAGGACCCCAGGGGACATCCCTCGTCCCTCCGGCTGGGGTCAGCCCACATAAAACACACTCAGCTCTGGCCAACAGGAGAGTCCTTCTCTGAGGTGATCTCTTGGGGCCAGCTTCCTCATCTGGGGTGGGAAATAAGGGTTCAGGAGTACAGACCTGGGGAGACATAGGTCAGTGCTTTAAAAATGCTGAAAAGGGGCTGCTGCAGTGGCTCATGCTTGTAATCCCAGCACTTTGGGAGGATGAGGCGGGCACATCACTTGAGGTGAGGAGTTCGAGACCAGCTGGGCCAACATGGTGAAACCCTGTTCCTACGAAAAATACAAAAATTAGCCAGGTATGGTGGCAGGCGCTTGTCATCCCAGCTACTCAGGAGGCTGAGGCAGGAGAATTGCTTAAACCTGGAAGGTGGAAGTTGCAGTGAGCTGAGATCAAACCACTGCACTCCAGCCTGGGTGACAGAGCAAGACTCCATCTCAAAAAAAAAAAAAAAAAAAAATGCTGAAAAGGTTGTTCTGGGTGACTGAGTGAGTCACTTAACTTTTCTAACTTTTCATTTTCCAGTTAATCAGTTATCACCTATTGTATGGACCACATCAAATGTAAGGATGTGGAGGAACTGGAACTCCCATATGCTGCTGGTGGCAATGTAAAATGGTGCAACAACTCTGGAAAACAATTAAGTTAAACATTCATCTTTCCAGACCTGGCGGAGCAGGAGGCGCCATCATGGGAGTTGACATCCGCCACAAGGACTAAAAGGTTCGGCGCAAGGAGCCCAAGAGCCAGGATATCTACCTGAGGCTGTTGCTCAAGCTGTACAGGTTTTTGGCCAGAAGAACCAACTCCACATGCAACCGGGCTGTGAGTCGCACCAACCCGCCACCTCTGTCGTTTCTCGGATGATCCAGAAGATGAAGTTTCCTGGCAGGGAAAACAAAACAGCTGTGGTTGTGGGGACCATAATGGATGACATGTGGGATCAGGAGGTGCCCAAACTGAAGGTGTGTGCGCCATGTGTGCCCAGCTGGGCCCACAGCCGAATCCTCAGGGCCGGGGGCAAGATTTTCACTTTCCACCAGCTGGCCCTGGACTCCCCCAAGGGTTGTGGTACCGTCCTGCTCTCCATCCTTGAAAGGGCTGACAGGTGTGCCGGCATTTCAGCAAGGCCCCAGGAACCCTGCACAGCCACACCAAACCCAACATCTGCTCCAAGGGTCAGAAGTTTCAGCGTGCCAGAGCCCAATGGGCCAGCCTAGGCTACCAAAACTAACTCTGGATCCTACCCTCTTATTAAAAAAAATGTTGGATGCTGACAAAAAAAAGCTAAACATTCAGTTTTCTCTAGTCACAGGCGACCTAATTTTTTTTCCTTTGAGACGGAGTTTTGCTCTTGTCACCAGGCTGGAGTGCAATGGTGCAATCTCGGCTCACCGCAACCTCCGCTGACGCAGGAGTTCAAGTGATTCGCCTGCCTCAGCTTCCAGAGTAGCTGGGATGGCAGGCACTCACCACCACGCACAGTTAATTTTTGTGTTTTTAGTAGAGACGGCGTTTCACCATGTTGGCCAGGCTGGTCTAAAACTCCTGACCTCGTGATCCGCTGGCCTCGGCCTCCCAGAGAGCTAGGATTACAGGCGTGAACCACCGTCCCCGGCCCATATATCTACTTTTGTGAAGTATCTTTTAAAACGTCTTCTCCATTCTCTAATTAGATTGTTTCTCATTATTGAGTGTTTAGAGTTCTTTATATATTCTGGATGCAGGTCTCTTTATCACATAGGCGTTTTGTGAATATTTTCTTCTAGACTGTGGCGCACCTTTTGTTTTTCTTAATAGTGTTTTTTTTTTTTGTTGTTGTTGTTTTTTTTTTTTTTTTTGAGATGGAGTTTCACTCTTGTTACCCAGGCTGGAGTGCAACGGCGCGATCTCGGCTCACCGCAACCTCCGCCTCCTGGGTTCAGGCAATTCTCCTGCCTCAGCCTCCCGAGTAGCTGGGACTACAGGCACGTGCCACCATGCCCAGCTAATTTTTGTATTTTCAGTAGAGACGGGGTTTCAC
>CAUYUD010078736.1:0-21996 GCA_963575295.1 Alouatta caraya | reverse complement strand
CGGTAATTAAGAGGGTTTGGCAGGTGACCCGCTTGGGCCTGGGTTCTCGTGGCTGCAGTGTGCTTTGTTCGTGCCACTGCACTCCAGCCTGGTAAAGAGTAAGACCCTGTCAAAAAAAAAAAAAAAACACAGAAAAAAAGAAAGAAAAGAAATGAAGGACAGGAAGGAAAGACAAAGGAAAGAAAAGGAAGGAAGGGCGGGAGAAAGAGAAGAAGGAAATAGAAAATAGAATCTAAAATATTAAAGAGTCCCAACTCTTTTTCCAGGAAGGGGCTATTTCATCCTCATTTAGGAACTGATTGGCAAAGGTTTTAAAGTCACACAAAGATGGGGCCTAAAGAGTTCGCTGCTTCAAAAAATCCCACTTCCAGCCAACTTGAAGCCAAAATGGTTTGGAGTCAGAAAGTGAAGTATCAGTTTCACAGAGCTAATCACTTCAGGAGTAACTTGATTATTTAATTAGGTGAAATACAGGGCAGCTGGAATCTCACTATAATGCCACTGCACAGCAAATTCAATTCCCTCATAACTTGGTTCTTCCCAGATTCCAAAACTCCTTTCATAGCAGGGATTTCACACACTGGTGTGTGTGTGTGTGTGTTTTTTTTTTTTTTTTTTTTTTTTGTGAGATGGAGATTTGCTGTTATCACCCAGTCTGGCCCACACATTGGTTTCTAAACCCTTACTGAAAACAATATGATAATGAAGTTAGTCAGGTTTAGGAATCCATCTTTCATAGAAACATCAAATTAAGTTAGGTCTTTAGCTGTTGTCTTGTGAAACTTCAGCCAAAAGGAACCCACAAACACGTACTGACCATCTACCACTTATCAAGTACTGTGTTAGAAGCTAGAGGAAAGAAGATGGATAAATACCCTCTCTGACCTAAAGAGGCCCATCTCTCTGGACCAGTCAGATAGTCACAATAAAGCAATGTCAATCAGATTAAAATCCTACCCTTGGAATCAAAAAACCTAAATTTAAGTTTCAAGCTGACTAGCTGTACCTTTCCTCATTTGCAATGTGGTGAATCTCAATTTCCTCATTTGCAATGTGGTGATAACTGTCATTTTATCTACTTCAAAAAATTATTGTGGGCCAGGTGCACTGGCTCACGCCTTTGGGAACTCGAGGCAGATGGATCACCTGAGTTCAGGAGTTAAGAGGCTGAGGCAGGAGAATCTCTTGAACCTGGGAGGCAGAGGTTGCAGTGAGCTGAGATCGCGCCAGTGCGCTCCAGCCTGGGCAACAGAGCAAGCCTCCATCAAGACAGACAGACAGAAAGAAGGAAAAGACAGGAGAGAGAGGAGGCGGGGGGAGAGAGAGGTGGGGAGAAAGAGCGGGGAGAGAGAGGTGGGGAGAAAGAGGGGGGAGAGAGAGGAGAGAGAGAGGAGGGAGGGAGAGAGAGGAGGGGAGGGGGGAGAGAAGGGAACAGGGGGAGAGGGGGAGAGAGAGGGGAAGAGGGGGAGAGAGAGGGGAAGGGGGGAGAGAGGGGCAGAGAGGGGGAAATGGGGGGCGGAGGGAGAGAGAGAATATCAACATGAAAATATGGCGTAGTAATCTCAGCTACTCGCGAGGCTGAAGCAGGAGAATAGCTTGAACCCGGAAAATAATGCAAATGTGTTGTGTAAGCTGTAAAGCGCAGTTCAAAAAAGAGCACCATTTAAAAAATAATTGTAATATAAAAAAGGAAGCGTCTGTAAAGCAAGGAGCGGAGTGGTTCAGTAAATGGATATCTGCACTTGCTGTTTCCTCCGTCTTCCCACTAGGTATCTGCAAGACTCCCCTTCATCTCCTCCTGGGCTCTGCTCAAATGTCACCTTATTTAAACAGGAGATCCCCCTTTCTCCAGCATTCCATGTCCTCTCTCCCCTACCTTACTCTAAAGCACTGCTCACCATCTGTCACACCGCCTGATTTACATGTTTGCTGCCTAGTCGTACTAAAATGGAATCTCCACGAGGGGACGAGGGGAGGCGCTTTCATCTGTTCTACTCACTGCCTGGAGCATCCCAAGTGTTCAATAAATATTTTTCGAGTAATGAAGTCAAGATTCATTCTGAGTCATAAGAGGACTTGGGAGAAAAGGAGCGGAGCAGCCGCTTTCCCGAGCCCGAATCCTGCCCCACGCTCCTCTATTTACTGGCTGAATAACACCCTTCAGAGGCTGTTTCCTTTTTTGGACAGTTGCCGACGGTGGGGCGGCCAACGTGAATCGTGGGCTCCCAGGACCTGGGACAGAGAGGAGCCGGCTGAGGACAGGCCGGCTCCAGCACTGACCTTGAGCTCTTGGGAGATCCGGGCCTTCTGCCGGTACACGGAGTACAGGGCGGCGGTGACCACAGAAGTGGTGCCCAGGAGGATGAACTGGCACAGCGAGGGCCGCCCTCCGCTATCCATGGCGGCGCCGAGCCTCGGTGGCAGACTGACGCCAAGGATAGGTCTGGTGACCCCCGACTCTCCACCTCCCTCCGCCCAACCGCACCCCCTGGACTGATCTGACCGGAAACTTGAAATCGGTCGCCCAGCGATGACGCATGACGCCGGAACCGGAAGCGGAGGAAAGGGGTTATAGCTCGAACCGGAAGGCGGGGTTGCCCGGGTGACAGCCAGGATGCTGCAGCCTCCAGTGGGATCCTGTCTCCCCAGCCGGCTGTCGGAGAGCTTTTGGGAAGTTGAGCGACCGCCCACTGCTTCGTGGCCGTCCCCTTAGAAATGCGGCGCACCGGCCATAACTGACTCTCCCGTCGCCCTAGTCTCCGTCCCTCTTGTTTGCTGGGCTGTTTGATGGGTTGTTCCATGTCTTCGCCCTTAGATTGACAGGAAAGAAAATAATTGTGTATTAAACTCTTACGAGTAGTACACGTTTAAGTTTCAGAGCAAACTATCAAGACTTGGAATTTATTCTGGCCACTTTACATTTGAGAAAACTGAGGCCAGTGGAGGCTAGCGAATGATGTGCTTGAAGTCTAGTGAGTGCTAGGGAGGAATTCACCCAACTCCAAAGCCTTCAACTCTACTCCAAGAAGGCAGATTATATTACCAAAGTAGCCCCTTAATCTGCCATCACCACATAGAACAACATATTGTTTATTAAATAATAATTACGGCTACATTGAGTGCCTATTATATGTCAGGTGCTGGAGTAAAATAGTTTTGCAGGGAACATCCCATCGAACCTTCACAACACAGCTGTAATGCAGTTACAGATGAGGAAACTGAGACTCAGGTAAGTAATTTGCTCAAATTATACAGCCAAAAGCAATAGGGATGGGTGTCAAATCCAGGGGCTCCTTATTCAAAGACTGTTCCCTGATCTCTAATCATCTCCTTTCTAAAATAATCAGAAATAACTCAAATCCTTCTTCTGAACATCAGCATTCACTGAGCTATCTCCTACAGGTTATGCTTTAATTTTTTTATTTGTTTGAGACAGGGTCTCGTTCTGTCACCCAGGTTGGAGTGTAGTGGTGCAATCCTAGCTCCCTGCAGCCTACCACCTCAGCGATCCACTGACCTCAGCCTCCTGAGTAGTTAGGACTAGAGGTGCGCGCCACACCTGGCTAATTTTTTTAAAAATTTTGTTAGAGGCAAGGTCTCACTATGTTGCCCATGCTGGTCTGGAACTCCTGGGCTTAAGCGATCCTCCCGACTTGCCCTCCCAAAGTGCTGGGATTACAGGTGTGAGTCACCACGCTGAGCCTAAATTCTTATGTTTTCATGTTCATATGTATGAGTATTTACATAGGGAGAATTTTAGAGAGGTAGAATTACTAGGTCAGTGGGTGTGGGCACCACTGATCAACATTGTCTAATTTTTCTCCATAATGTCCAATTTTACACTTATGAACAATATGTGGGAATTTCTTTTCTTTTCCTTTTTTTTTAGAGACAGAGTCTCACTTTGTCGCCCAGGCTGGAGTGCAATGGTGTGATCTCGGCTCACCGCAACCTCTGTCTCCCGAGTTCAAGCAATTCTCATCCCTCAGCCTCCCAAGTGCACCACCATACCCAGCTAATTTTTGTATTTTTAGTGGAGATGAGGTTTCACCATATTGGCCAGACTAGTCTTGAATTCCTGACCTCAAGTGATCTGCCTGCCTTGGCCTCCAAAGTACTGGGATTCCAGGCGTGAGCCACTGCGCCCTGCCAGGAATCTCTCTTCACTCACACTTTTGCTAACATAACGAGATATCTAACTTTTTAACAAGTTCTATTAAAAAGTTCAAGTTAGGCCTCATTTTAAGGTTGCATGTTTGTGTTTACCAAATTCATGATCATCCCTTGGGTTGAAAATCATCAAAGGTATCTCAGAGCGTTAGCAACCTAAGGATTGTTAACAGTCTAAGGCTCAATTTGGGTTATCTCTGATTATTTTAGAGAGATAATTTCCCCGTGCTTATAGAAGGTAATTCTTGTTTGACCCCAGTAGTATTTAAGGAATGGAGTTCAAAACTGTCATGGATAACAGGCTGATTTAATAAAGGTATTTTACTTTAGTGGAGTAATCTACAGTTTTTAGACACATCTTGCCTAGTGGCCTGATTCAATGTATCTAAAATGGGTCTAAAAACTGTAGACATGGCTTTCTCTCCCCATCCCTTTCCCTCCTCTCCTCTCTCTCTCTCTCTCCCCCACCTCCCCTTCCCTCCTTCTCTCCCCTATTCTCCCTATCTCTCTCCCTCTCCCCCTATCTCTCTCCCTCTCTCTCTCCTTCTCTCAAGAGGCCCTCTCTCTCTCCCCCTCCCCCTCCCTTCCCTCTCTCCCTGTCCCTCTCCCCCCACCCCTCTCCCTCTCTCCCCCTGCCTCCTTGTCTCTTCCCCTCCCCCATTCCTTCCCCAAAAAAGAAAAAAAAAAAAACTGTAGATGTCAACCCACCCAACATTGTTTTTAATAACAAAATAATGAAAGTACCTAAATGTTATCAATAGTCAATTGGTTGAATAACTTTTTAAAATATGTATGTGTGCATAGTCAGGTGGAAAAGCAAACTGCAAAACTAAGGAGGAACCCGTTTATTTTTAAAAGGAGTTAGAAGAGTATACTGTATATATTGCATGTCTCCAGAAGGATTCACAAAAAGCTGATAATATTTATTATTTTCTTGGAAAGGAATGGGGTGGCTAGAGAACAGAGAAGGTGACTTTTCACTCTGTTGCATCTTTTGAGTGTGGATGTACAGCATATTTTGAATTAATAAAACTAGAATAAAAAAAAAAAAAAAGCAGCGGGGCACAGTGGCTCACACCTGTAATCCCAGCACTTTGGGAGGCTGAGTCGGGTGGATCACCTGAGGTCAGGAGTTTGAGACCAGCCTTGCCAACATGGTGAAACCCCGTCTCTACTAAAAATACAAAAAAAAAGCCAGGCATGGTGGCGGGCACCTGTAATCCCAGTTACCTGGGAGCTGAGGCAGGAGAATCAATTGAACCCGGGAGGTGGAGGTTGCAGTGAGCCGAGATTGTGCCGCTGCACTCCAGCCTGGGTGACAGAGTGAAACTCCGCCTCAAAAGAAAAAAGAAAAAAAAAAAGAGCATGCCATTTACTTCACAACCAACAATTACATAGAGCCACCTGCAGCCAAGGCTCTAGGCTGGGCCTCAGGAGATACACCTTGGATAGCCAACCTCTTCCCTCTGGCTGGTTAGGGCCTTGTGAGGAGGTCGACATGGACAGTTACAGATTGTCCCAGGTCCAATGAAATTAGGACAACCAAAGTGCCACCAGCTGCCTGCAGTAGGGACATGCTATTTATTTCCACCAGGGAAGGAATTTGAGCTCTCTTAACAGAATGGAGGGTGGAGTGGCTCGGATGGAAGTAGGAAAGCCTTTCATGAAGAGGGAAAAAAACAGCAAAGGTGCAAAGCTACGAAGAGTTGGCCCAGTATAGCTAGAGCCCAGGATGTGCAACAGAGAGCAAGGAGCAAGTGATTGAAAAGGAGGGTTGAGGCCAGATCGTGTAGGTCCCTGAATGCCACACCAAAACTTTAAACTTCGTCATTTTGAGGACAGTATCCAGTGAAGGTTTTTGAGACTCAGCAATGGCACAATCTAACCTGTTTTTTAAATATATATATATATATATATATATATATAAAAAATTAAAATTCTTGTATTCTTGGGTCACAACAAGGAGGAGAACAAAAAGGGGTCCTTAAAACAGGCAGAGTGACTCCACTGCAATAAGTTAGGGGTCCTTGCTTACAGGTTCTGACTATTTTGGGCCTCGTTTTATTCTCTGGGCTCTTTTATGAGTTCCTTGGGAGCTCATTAAAGCCATCACACTTAAATGACACAGTTCGGTTTTAAATCACCTTCCCACTTTTGGCCAAAGGCTGAAATCCTTCATTAGCTTTGCTGAGCACAGTCCTATTGGGACAGTCTGAAATTTACATCATGTGGACCTTGTTAGGAGCGATGAGAGATGGGCAATTTCAGCTGCAGCCCAATGTCCCTAAGGAACCATTCCCAGCCTGGAAGCTGTCCTGACTGAAACACAAGTTAAAGATGAGCCTCTGACTTCAAGAAAGGGAGGTAAATTCCTCAGACAGGAGGCAGAGCTTCCTGGGAGAAACAGGTGACTAAGGACAATGCCACTGGAGGCATTTCAGTTTAGATTTAATTCAGATTTCCCCTTGGAGGAGGAAAAGTTCCCTGTGAGTCACTGGGTAAATACCACTTAGGCATTTGCCAAGGTCTGGGGACCAAATAGGCATGAGAGTGGACATCTTAGCATCTGCACTGACATTGCCAACAGGTGCCACAGGAAACAGAAAAGATGTTAATAATAGCATCAGGTGGTCACTCAGTTTGCTTCGAGAACATTCCCTCAGGAGAGCCCCTGACAGAAGAATTATCTAATACAGTGTACGTATTTTTAGTGACCATTTATCCTATGCAATGTACTCTCCCGGATACACGGTGGGACACAGGGGTCACGTTCAGGACGTGCTCCCTGACCTCATGGAAGGTACAAGGGAGACTTTTTATGATTTAATCCCCACTTATTTGTGAAAAAAAATCTGAGATAACTTCATTAAGAGGAACACATCATAAGATAGATATATTAAAAATAAATACAAGGCCAGGCACGGTGGCTCAGGACTATAATCCCAGCACTTTGGGAGGCCAAGGCGGGTAGATCACTTGAGGTCAGAAGTTCAAGACCAGCCTGACCAATACGGTAAAACCCATCTCTACTAAAAAAATACAAAATTATTCAGGCATGGTGGCGCAAGCCTGTAATCCCAACTACTTGGAAGGCTGAGGCAGGAGAATCACTTGAACCCAGGAGGCAGAGGTTGCAGTGAGCTGAGATTGCACCATTGCACTCCAGCCTGGGCAACAAGAGCAAAACTCCATCTCAAAAACTAAATAAATACAGGCCAGGCATAGTGGCTCACACCTGTAATCCCAGCACTTTGGGAAGATGAGCAAGAGGGTCACCTGAGCCCTTTTAAGGTTATAGTAAGCTATGGCGGCACTGCAGCTTTCCAGCCTGGACTCTGTCGAAAGAAAGAAAGAGAGAGAGAGAGAAAGGGAGAGAGGGAGGAAGGGAGGATAAAAGGAGCAGGAAACTGGTGATAGGCACCTAAGATTAGTTAATCACACAATTGGACAGCAGCCTTGACTGTGAGCATCCCAATAACCATGGCAAAAAGGAAATGTGTTGGGGTACAAACTAATGCAGATGGTGCAAGCACTCAAAAGATTCAATTCTAAGCAGTTTGTGAAAAGTCTTATGAAGAGGAAGGCATCAATTTATCTGCAGGTCATAGAGTTGATCCACTGTATCCATGAGGATGCTGCTCTCAGAAGCTCTTAGAAGGATGTAGGCCTTGAGATTTCCTAGAAAGAAATCACATCCAATGGGGGGCTCACACCTAGGGTGGTCATTTTCTGTCTCCTTTGGACCAGTGGGACTTACCCGCCATTGACTGGCCAAAGGTTCCAGCAGCAGACAATGATGGGAGACCCAGTGGAAAGAAAAATGGTCCATGAGGATGGAATGATGGGCCTTGGCCTCACCAGTAACTCCTTTGCTTGGGAATTCCTCAAATCAGAGTGTTATGAGCCAGGCACTGTACCACTGTACTTTTCTCTTTTTTTAGACAGTCTTGCTTTGTCACCCAGGCTGGAGTGCAGTGGCGCAATTTCAGCTCACGGCAACCTCCCCTTCCCAGGTTCAAGTGATTCTCCTTTGTCAGCCTCCTGAGTAGCTGTGATTACAGGTGCCCACCACCATACCTGGCTAATTTTTTGTATTTTTAGTAGAGATAGGGTTTCACCATGTTGGCCAGGCTGGTCTTGAACTCCTGGCTTCAAGCGATTTGCCTGCCTCAGCTTCCCAAAATGCTGGGATTAAAAGTGCGAGCCACCACACCTGGCCTACTTTTCTTTTTGAAACAGCTTTATTGACCTATAATAGACTGCACATATTTAAAATGTGCAACGTGATCAGCTTTGACATATGAATACACCTGTGAAACCATTGTTGTCGAAACATTAGCGGGTCAGTCTGGGTTCTCCTGCTTACCACACAGAAGGCCAGAAAATGAGTATTGCCAAGGAAGAAGGCTTTAGGCCACTGCTGCAGCCAAGGAGATGGGAGCTTAGTCTTAAATCCATCTCCCTGATGGAGTAATACTAGGGCTTTATATAACAGGGAAGAAATGTAACAATGTGTAAGAAAACAGAAACTCAAAAGGGACAAAGAAGCAATCATGATGAATGAGGGGTCCAGCATGTCATTGTCTGGATGGGGTGGTCTGGTGAGTTTCAGTTATTTTATACTTTTTTTTTTTTTTTTGAGAGACCTGAGTTTCCTGAAGAAGGAACTCAGATAAAACAAATGTAAGGTTCAAGCTTTAAGACCAGAAGGGTCTATTTCTATGTTTATCAGAAAAAAACTATCTCTGGGACTATTGGGTCCATTCCACCATCACTTCAATCAAGACAGTGAACAGATCCATCACCCCCAAAAGTTTCCTAGTAACACTTTGTAATCCCTCTCCTATCCCTTCCCAAGGCTACACTGATCTGCTTTCTAAAAGTTCATATAAGCCGGGCGCAGTAGCTCAAGCCTGTTATCCCAGAACTTTGGGAGGCTGAGGCAGGTGGATTGCCTGAGATCAGGATTTCGAGACCAGCCTGGCCAACATAGCAAAACCCTGTCTCTACCAAAAATACAAAAAATAGCTGGATGTGGTGATGCACGCCTGGAATCCCAGCTACTCCAGAGGCTGAGGCAGGAGAATCACTTGAGCCTGGGAGGCAAAGGTTGCAGTGAACTGAGATCGCGCCACTGCCCTCCAGCCTGGGTGATGGAGCAAGACTCTGTCTCAACAAAAAAAGAAATGAAATGAAATTAAAAGTTGACATAAATGGAATGGTACAGTTTGGACTCTGTCTTCTCTAGCTTATCTATCATAGAATAATTTCTTTCAGAATAATTATCATTAGATTCATTCATGTTGTTGCATGTATCGATAGTAGTTCATTCCAGGTTGGGCATGGTGGCTCACAGGTATAATCCCAGCACTTTGGGAAGCTGAGATGGGAGAATCACTTGAGATTCTCCCAGACTGGGCAACATTGCAAGACTGCCATCTCTACAGAAAAAAAAAAAAAAAATTAGCTGGGCCTGGTGACACACACCTGTAGTCCTAGTTACTTGCGAGGCTGAAGCAGGAGGATCACCTGAGCCCAGGAATTCAAGACTGCAGTGAGCTATAATCATGCTACTGCACTTCAGCCTGGGTGACAGAATGAGACCCTGTCTCTAAAAATATTAGTGATAATAATAATAATAGTGAAACAGTCTAGGGTTAATGAAGCAGTCTTGTTGTCTGAGGTGTTATCCAAGGTCTTTGTCCCACAACCAAGAAAATTAAGGAGCACAGACACTGAGGGTGAGGTTGGAGTGAAAGTTTAATAAATGACAGAAGAAAGCTCTGTGCAGCAGAGAGGGGGCCCAAGTGGGTTGCCATTTTACAGTTCAATACAAAAGCTTTTATGAGGAATTCCCCTCATCTCTGTAGCTGTTTGTGTAACTTCCCCTATCTGGTTAACTCCCTTTATCTGTGCAGCTGTAGGCATGTCTTTAGGCAAGCACAGAATGTAGCTTCTCTTGTCTGTGTAACTGCAGGTATGTTTTATGTAAGCCCTCACCTCCCACACAAGTTCCCATGGAGCCCACTGTGTACACACCTGAGAAGGGAAGGAAACTTTTTCCTGGGAGCCCACTGATTACGCAAAGAACAAAGGCCTTTATGCTGGGCCTTGCTCCCTTATCTGTGAAGCTGCAGCTTGATTTTTCCCTAGGCTGCTCTCTCTGTGCCTGTAGCTTTGATTTTTCAAAAGAATTTTACTAGGGACTAGTCTTAGCTGTCTGCCCAACTGATTTTTTTCCTTTTCTTCTCCCTCAGTAGATCATTACTTTTTTTTTTTTTTTTTTTTTTTTTTTGAGATAGGATCTCGCTCTGTTGCCCAGGCTAGAGTACAATGGTGCAATCTCAGCTCACTGCAACCTCTGCCTCCTGGGTTCAAGTGATTCTCCTGCTTCAGCCTCCTCAGTAGATGGGACTACAGGCACACACCACCACACCTGGCTAATTTTGTATTTTCAGTAGAGACGGGGTTTTGCCATGTTGGTCAGGCTGGTCTCAAACGCCTGACCTCAATGGATCCACCCACCTGAACCTCCCAAAGTGCTGGGATTACAGATGTGAGCCACCACATCCGGTTTTTTTTTTAGACAGAGTTTTGCTCTTCTTGCCCAGGCTGGAGTGCAATGCGCAATCTCAGCTCACTGCAACCTCCACCTCCCCAAGTATCTGGGGTTACAGGTATGTGCCACCATGCCCAGCTAATTTTTTTGTATTTAGTAGAGATGGGGTTTCACCATGTTGGTCAGGCTGGTCTCGAACTCCTGACCTCAGGTGATTCATCCACCTCGGCCTCCCATAGTGCTGGGATACAGGTGTAATCCACCACACTCAGCCAGTTCATTACTCTTTTTACTGCCAAATAATATACCATTGTATGAATATATCACAATTTATTTATCCATTGATCTATTGATGGACATTTGGATTGTTTCCAGTTTTAACTATTAGAAATATAACTGCTGTGAATATTCATGTCCAAGTCTTTGTGTGACACATGCTTTCATTTTTCTTGGGTAAATTCCTAGGACTAGAATGGCTGGGTCATATGGTCAATATATGTTTAACGTTTGAGAAACTGCCCAACAGTTCCCCAGAATGGTTGTACCATTTTACAGTCCTACCAGCCGGGTATAAGCAGCCCTGATCCCCTACATCCTTACCAACATTTGGGACTATGAGCCTTTTGATTTTAAACGTTCTAACGGTGTGTAATGGCATCTCATGGAGGTTTAATTTGCATTTCCCTAATGATGAATGATGTTGAGCATCTTATGTCCCATTTGCCACCCACATATCTTGTTCATATTTCACTTCTTTGAATCACACACATCACTCTTATTCAAATGAACTCCAAAATGGACCATAGACCAAATATAAAACTGTAAAACTATGCCAGGCGCAATGGCTCATGCCTGTAATCTCAGCAATTTAGGAGGCCAAGGTGGGAAGATCTCTTGAGCCCAGGAGTTCCAGAACAGCCTGGGCAACACAGCGAGACCTCATCTCTACAAAAAAAATGTAAAAATAAATTTAAAAAGAAAACTATAAAATTTTTGGAAATATGTTCCTCCAACAGCAATTTAAGTCTGAAGTATTTGTATAAATATTTTGCCCATTTTTTAATTGGTTATTTTTGTTTTGATTGTTGTGACTTCTTTATATATTTTGGATACAAGTCCCTTATCAAATATGTGAATTGCAAATATTTTTCTTCAAGTCTGAAACATTTTTTTCAAGACTCATTTGTGAGACTGATTTGAGTAATAATAAAACTCTGATCTCCCACACAACCAGCTCTGCGTGAATTAGTCTTTCTCTATTGCAATTCCCCTGTCTTGATGAATTGGCTCTGTCTAGGCAGCAGGCAAGGGGAACTCCTTGGGCAGTTACAAATTTGGTGGCTTGTCTAAGATTGCCCTTGTGGCTACCTGCCCCATAGTTCAGTGGCCCCCCTCCAGCGATGGATCCAGAAGCCAACCCAAGCAGCTTGGGCTGGAAGTCTAGTTCTCTTGGACTGAAGGCTGACTCTGGTACTCTCTCTACTGGCTGGTGGGGCACTGCGAACCCATTGTGCATGGATTTAATTGCAATGGAGACATAGTCCTGGGGAGACGTCCCTTAACTGTAGCACTATCACAAGGTGTCTGTCTGTAGCCCCACTGCAGGGTATCTGGACTGGTGAGAATCCTAGGTGCTTCCAATGCCTCCTTCCTTCTCCCAACTGGTTCTGTAGCCCTATGGTGGGGTGTCTGTAGCCCCATTGTGGAATGTCTATCTGTAGCTCCACCATGGGGCATCTGTCTGTAGCCTCATTGTGGGGTGTGTGTTCTGCTCCTAGGGGGTCTTGGTTGGCTGTTTCAAACTAGTAGGAAGAGTCCTGGTTTGGAAGACTTCTCAATCAGGAAGACTTGGGGGAGGTTTCTCGGATGGAGAATAGGAGGATAGTTTGGAAAGGATACTCTTGGAGTTCTTGGTTAGGGATCTGATTTGGAAGGCTTCTGTCCCTCTTGTCTTTGTGTGTGTTTGTATATGTGGAAGGGATCTCAGAGGGGTTGCTGATGGAAGTCCAGCAAGCCTAACTCAGAGAACCCTCCTTATTTGTCTGGTCATATTCAATAAGCCCTAAGGAAGGCTCCACAGGCCTGTCTCTCGGGGTGACTGCTCTTCCCCTGGCCCAGAGATCCCATTGTGAATTACCATTCAGAGATTGTCTGTTCCCACCTGGAGTGGATCAAAGACAACAGGGACCAACAGGAAAAAGTTTGAGCTTTGCCGGGCTGATACTGGGTGCTGAACGAGGTGACTAATGTCTGTTTTGTTATGTGTATTTTGCTGGGATCGAAAATGTTCATTTCGTTCCTCATGCAGCCCATCGGGCAGCATCTTGCAATAAAATTCCGTAAAATAGTGAAGGGTGATTTTCTCTTGTAAAGTGGCTTGAGCCCCACAGGTATAGCACAAGCAAGCAGGGTCATCAGAAGCTGCTGCGTTCTTCTGGAAGCTGCAGAGAAAGGGAACCCAGAAATCTGGCATGCCAGCAAAAAGGGTGAGAAATTTTTACCGGCGAAGTTTCTGGTCTCTCTCTTTCTCTGGGTAAAACAGTAAACTATTGGCCTCCTCTGCAAGGGTTTGATTAATAGAAAAAAGGGATTTGTGGCCAGGCACGGTGGTTCACGCCTATAATCCCAGCACTTTGGGAGGCTGAGATGGGTAGATCACCTGAGGTCAGGAGTTCAAGACCAGCCTGGCCAGCATGGCAAAACTACATCTCTACTAAAAATATAAAAATTAGCTGGGTGTGATGCCATGCGCCTGTAATCCCAGCTACTTTGGAGGCTGAGGCAGGAGAATCGCTTGAACCCAGGAGGCAGAAGTTGCAGTGAGCCGAGCTTGCGTCACTGCACTCCAGCCTGGCCAACAGAGCGAGACTCCATCTCAAAAAAAGAAAAAGAATTTGTGAGACTAGTCTTAGGCTGTAGCAAATCTGGTATCTGGAGTACTTTGTGCTAAGAATTTGTCTTTCTGTGTTCTGTGATGGAGAGAGGGGTATCACTGGATAGAACGTGGGTTTAGGACCCCTATAAGCCTGCTTTTCAAGCCAGCTTGGTAGGCTGGTCAGTTACAAACGTTGCTATGGGGCCCTGAAACCAATACTGTATGAAATTTGTCTGTCTTGTTTTATGTCTTTAAGAGCTTAACCGTGCGACCATGTGGGGATACTTTCTTTTGGTTTCCACCATCCAGAGGACAGGCATTGGGATTCAGGTCATAGTTTGTTCTAAAATTTTTTTTTGAGCAGTTAAAAGCCTTGCAAGCCTGAAATTGGCTTCTCTAGGCTCCTTCTGGGAGAAGTAATAGAAAGTGCTCAGTGCTGTACAGCTCAGTAGCTAAGGCTTCATCTTTGGACAGTGGTGGCCTGGGTTCAGTTGTTGGCTTCTGGATTGATTCCTTTCTGGTTTGTTATTTGTGTAACTTTGCCATTTATTGAGGTGTTTTTCCCCCAACAGTTATCTTCTGGTTTCCTCTCTTGAATTTTCCTTTCTCTGAACAACCTTGTGGAAATGCTAAATCTTGTTTAAAAAAAAAAAAAGGAAACTGCTTACCATGTCTTTGAAGCACCTAGGAGATTACCTTTGGTAAAGGTCAGAAGCTAGAAATATTGGCCACTTGGCATGGCTAAAATTACGTAGTAAGATATTTGAAAGGATTTCTTTTTTAAAGAGCACTATGGTTAAAAGTCAGCTTAATTAAAAGTGAATAAATAAGCTACAGATATATTTAAAAGGCCATTATGTTTTTCCCTTCTTGGAACTTGTTTGTTTGGAAAAAGATTTTTTTCAGTTGACTGAATTTTCTTTTCCTTTTCTTTTTTTTGAGATGGAGTCTCACTCTGCCACCCAGGCTGGGGTGCAGTGGTGCAATCTCGGCTCACTGCAACCTCCACCTCCTGGGTTCAAGTGATTCTCCTGCCTCAGCCTCCCAAATAGCTGGGATTACAGGCATGTGCCACCACCACACCCAGCTAATTTTTTATTTTCAGTAGACAGGGTTTCACCATGTTAGCTAGGCTGATCTCAAACTCCTGACCTCAAGTGATCCACCCACCTCGGCCTCCCAAAGTGGGATTACAGGATGAGCCACCACGCCCGGTCGACTGAGTTGCTTTTCTCTGTTTGTTTGCCTTGCCATTGCCACTTTTTTTTTTTTTTTTTTTAGGAGTCTCACTCTGTCACTCAGGCTGGTGGAGTGGTGCACTGGCACGATCTCAGCTCACTGCAACCTCCACCTTGAATCGTGCAAGCGATTCTCCTGCCTCAGCCTCCTGGTAGCTGAGATTACAGATGCCTGGCACCACACCCAGCTAATTTTTGTATTTTGGGTACAGATGGGGTTTCACCATGTTGATCAGGCTGGTCTCGAACTCCCTAACCTCAAGAGATCGGCCCACCTCGGCTTTCCAAAGTGCTGGGATTACAGGCATGAGCCACCATGACTGGCCTTCTTGCCACTCTTAATGCACACATGAGAGGGCCTAAAATAACATCTGGGAGGCTGGGACTCATTGGGAAAAACAGAGGAGGCACCACAGACCCTGTTTTGGGAAAAACCTCTGTTTTCCTCATGAAACCTCAGGAATTAAAAGCAGATAAATCCCTCTCAAAATCAAAGGCTCTGTTATGTTTTGCATTGTGTTATCTGACAGTTTTGGGTTTGGAGGATATCAAAAATTATTTCATATTATGATACCTAGGTAGGAAATATACTTTAAGGTATGGCTAATAATAGTTATGGAGGGATACTTGACTCCTTGACACTTGGATCAGAGAATCATGCTCTTGGCCACCTGGAAGATAAGGAAACATCCACACCTCCAACTGGGAAATGAGACTCATATGAGAGATGATGATGGGCTGTTACAAAATGTTCTGATTGGCTTTCAGTTGCCTTTCAGTGAAATGCAGGGTAGAGGCTGGGCACCGTGGCTCATGCCTATAATCCCACCACTTTGGGAAGTCAAGACAGGTGGATCACCTGAGATTAGGAGTTCGAGACCAGCCTGGCCAACATGGTGAAACCCCATCTCTACTAAAAATACAAAAATTAGCCAGGCATGGTGGCACATGCTGGTAATCCCAGCTACGGGGGAGGCTGAGGCACAAGAATCACTTGAACCCGGAAGGCAGAGGTTGCAGTGAGCCGAGATCGCACCATTGCACTCCAGTCTGGACAACAAGAGCGAAACTCCATCTCAAAAAGAAAAAAGAAATAAAAGAAATCTTTGCCTAACCTAAGGTCACAAAGATTTTTCTCCTATGTTTTCTTCAAAAAGTTTTATAGTTTTAGGTTTTACATTTAGGTCTATGATTCATCTTGGAGTGAATGTTTCCATCTGGTGTACCAGACACTGTTTTACATGAACAGTTTCCTGTCATTCTCACATGTTTTCTGCAAAGATATCAGGTATTATTTTTGCTCCCATTTTACAGATGAGGAAACTGGGGCTTTATGAGGTAAAGTTGCAGGGTTTAACCAACTCCTTCTTTCTCCAGAGCTATATGCTTAAAGACAAAATTATATTAGCTTTTATTTAGTTCATGTTATTGTCGCTAAAATCAACTTGATCGATCAAGTTGAGATTGATTGATTGATTGATTGACTGATCAGGTCATTTCCTTCCTTGAATTACATGTCACTCCTATTCAAATATTTAGTCAGTGACCTCCCATTTGAAAAACTTGTCTGGAAACAAGGGTTCCTGGGTTCTAAACTAGGCTCACATCAGTATTGCCACTGGGAAAATGCAAATTATAGTCGAGTGTTTGAAGTTAGTCTTGCTGTAAAATCATCTCTAAGGGTTCTTCAATCTCGGCATCGTTAAGATCGCGGGGATTTTCCCGGGAATTTAGTCAGTCATTGCTGCAGTTGACATTTTTAGCCACAAGGTGGCGCGAGGAGCACAGGATGGAGAAGCGAAGCAAAGCGCCCTGAAGGCGAGTCTGAGACGTGGGAATGGAAGGTAACTATGGAAGGGTGAAGGAAGGTCTGGAGATTGAAGGGGAAACTGTGGCCCACGCCGGGTTGCATCCAGGGGCCCAGTTCAGCCTCAGGCTTGCTATTTGCCAGCAGGCCCTGGACCCGTCACCTATAACTACCTTCACCTTCAGCCTCACCTGAGAACAGGAGCCCCGTCTTTATCAAGGAGTCCGCTGGTCATCTGACAGCTGATGGTACCCTGTGGATTGAGAAAGGGTGAACTAGGACAGACTTGAGAGCAGCCACTTACCTGCCACGTGATCTCTGGCAAGTGCCGCCACGTCCCTGAGTCTCTTTCTCATCTGCAAAATGGGGAGATGGAAATAGATGATTCCTCGGGTGTATTTCAGCTGAGGTTCTTTTTTTTTTTTTTTTTTTGAGACTGGGTCTCACTCTGTTGCCGAGACTGGAATGCAGTGGCGTAATCTTGGCTCACTGCAACCTCCGCCTCCCAGCTTCAAGTGATTCTGCCACCTCAGCCTCCCAAGTTGCTGGAACTACAGGCGCCCACCACCATGCCTGGCTAATTTTTGTGTTTTTAGTAGAGACAGGGTTTCACCATGTTGGCCTGGCTGGTCTCGAACTCCTGACCTCAGACGATCCACCTGCCTCACCTCCCAAAGTGCTGGGATTACAGGCATGAGGCACCGCGCCAGGCCTCAGCTGGGATTCTGTTCAAACTACCTGAAAACTAGAGAAAGAAACATCCTCCTTTCTGTGTGCCGGGCAGACCATCTCAACATTATGAGTCTTAGTTTCTTCAGCTAGAAAAAGGGAGTAATAGCCCTGCATTCTACACAGGACTGCCCTAGGCCCAGATAAGGTAATGCATGGGAAATTCCTCTAGACAGATTAGGAATTCCTATCCCTTTCATTATTATTTATGCTCTTGGCTTGCAAGATGCAGGCATATTTTCAGTGTTCAGGATAGTACCTGGTGCTCAAGAAATATTTGCTGAATAAATGAATAAATGAACAAATCCAGTCCAAAGTCACGCCCAGTAGGTGAAGTCCTTCCATAACGATTCAGAGAGGTCCCTCTAGACTTTGCTTGAATACTTACCTTGGTGGAGAGCTCACTACCTCTCAAGGAGTTTATTGCCAGCCATCTTTAATCTCTAACACGTCACCTCCTTAGCCTCGGTTCTGCCACTCGGAGCCTTTTCCTATCCTGAACATAGAGCCTTTTTGCACACCTCGGTGACTTCCTTTGAGTTCTGCCAACCCTGGGTCCACCTAACTCTGATGGAAGTAAGTAGAGAAATATTATGGTGGCTGGAAAGGGCACAAGGTCATATGAAGAGCTTTTCCTCAAAATGGGAGGAAACTGTCTATGTGGTAGGGATGGAACCTGAAGAGCAAACAGATGAAGATCCGGGAGAGGAATCCATAAATATATGTCCCTCTATGGAACATATGCTATAGGGAGGTGAATCTTGGCCTCAGCTCCAGCCAAACGTGGTGTCCCATCCCTCTTACCTGGGATTGGATTAGGAATGAGCATGTGATTCATTTATGTCCAATGAGATGGGCGGGGAAGTCTGCCGAGGGCTTCTCTTAAGCAGCGAGGCTGGAAGGGACAGCCCTATTCTGCCTCTGGTTGATGAATCTGAATGTGTTGCAACTGCTTAAGTCATCTTGCTGCCACCAAGACCAATACATGGAGGGGGCAAAGCTAAGAGAATCACAGAGAAGTGGAGCTGGAGCTTTGACAACTGCCTGAAGGTGCCCTATGCCTGACTTCTTGTAAGTGAGATCAAAAACCTTATTGTATAATCCCAGTGAATTGGCCATTGGCAAGTACCACCACCACGAACATCCTAACATACAATGCAGATTTTAAAAATGGCTGTGTTCATGTGAGCTCCTTTAGTGACAACTGCAGAAGCCCAATTCTAGCTCACTTCAGCAAAACAAACAGAACAGAACAGAATTTGTTGGCTCAAATAACTGAAAAGTAGAGAGTTGGTTACATCCAGGAATCTGGAAAATCAGGGCTCATCTTTCTCTGTCTACTCCACAAGCTCCATTCTTAGGCTGTCGCTCCCAGATCGTAAAAAGGCCACTGGACCCACAGTCTCACAGCTTTGCAGCCCCAGAGGAAGAGGACTGTTCTTTCCCAATAATTTCAAAGACAGTCCTGGCACTTGAGTCTCATGGGCTGCTTCAGGTCGCATGTCCACCCACGAGCTAAGCATCAAAGCCAGAGGAGGAAAAGCACCACTCACCAAGAATGAGTGACGCCCCACTGTTAGATGTGTCTAGGGTGAGCGTGGCCAGATCGGTTCGATTCAACGTACATGCATTGAGTGCCTTCTATGTGACAAGCACTGTCCTAGGTACCGCTGCCCAAAGAAGGGGAAATGAGTTCTGTCTGTTCCACTAACCATAAGACAAGTCGGAAAGACAGAAGCTCTGAGAACGTGACGACTGACACCTGACTGAGTTATAACCAACACACACCACGTTCCCTAATGAATCGCGGGTGCCGGAGCCACGTCAGTCGCTGGCAGTTGTGGAATGGGCCACATCTACTTTCCTAGTCTCCGAAGAAACTCACCAACTTTGACCCAGTTGTCTGTGGGCCTGTGTTCTTCAGGACACGTCCATTTAATATTTACGGGAGGAAGGCGAACTTTTTGCCATGCCTAAGGTAGCCATGGCTTATGGTCCCAAGAAGCATTTGAAATGGGGAGCAGCTCAAAGCAGTGGATGGTGGAGACACTGGTGTGTTTGCTCCTCATCCATCCACCAGTCCCCACAAGCTGAGAGAGTGTCTCCCCCTCTTCATTTTTCTTAAGCAGCAGAATTAAGTATGCCCTGACCGGAGATGAACTAAAGATTTGAATGCTGCGGTTAGTTAAGATCGATGACAAGGTCCGAACCAACAGAATCTCCCCTGCTGGATTCACAGATGTCATCAGCATTGACAAGACTGGAGAGAATTTCTGTCTGATCTACAACATGAGCGGTCACTTTGCCATTCACCGTATTACAGCTGAGGAGGCCAAGTACACACTGTGCAAAGTGAGAAAAATCTTGTGAGCACAAAAGGAATCCCTCATCTGGTGACCGATGATGCTGGCACCATATGCTACCCTGGTCCCCTCAGCAAGGTGACACCATTCAAACTGAGTTGGAGACTGGCAAGAGTACTGATTTCACCATGGTAACCCGTGGATGGTGACTGGAGGTACTAACCTGGGTTATCAGAATCGGTGTGATCCCCAGCAGAGAGATGCACCCTGGATCTTTTGATGTGGTTCATGTGAAAGGTGCCAACAGCAACAGCTTTGCCACCTGGCTTTCCAGCATTTTTGTTATTGACAAGGGCAACAAACCATGGATTTCTCTTCCCCAAAGAAAGGGTATCTGCCTCACCATTGCTAAAGAGACAGACAAGAGACTGACAGCCTTAAAAAAGCAGTGGGTGAAAGGGTCTCTAGGTGATATGTTAACAAGATATTTGTACCTACTTTAACACGGCCTAATAAAATTGGGGTGTGTTTGGCCAACCGGATCAACTAATACAATGTTTTTAATTTGCAGTTTGAAAATAACAAGTAGAGCTTCTAGTAGCCAAGAATTCATCATTTATTGAAAATAATAAATAGAGCTTATATTTGCCAAGAATTTGTTTGATTACAGGTTATTGAAACTCAACTCAAGACTAAGAGGAGGCCAGTGAGGAGCTCAGGGGTGCTCACTGTCAGGTTCATAAATGCTGCCTTAAATTTTGCTCAAGTGCTTCATTTGACTTGCTCTGTTCCACTTCTGATCCAACTCAAACTAGCTTAGGCTAAAAAGGAAAATTACAGCCTCAATAGTTGAACTAGAAAAGGCACAGTGATGAAGCTGGCCTCGAGCACATGTGGACCCAGGATTCAAATGCACCTGTATTTATTTATTCTTCTCTCCCCCTGCCTCCTCTTCTCTCCTTCCTCTGCTTTTCTCTGTCAGTTTGCTTCAGTCTCTCCTACCACCATTAGTCTTTCTCCTTACAATTAGTTCATAGTCACAGTCACATACAGCAGCAGGCTAAGCGCTTCATCTTGTAAGCAGAACTAGGGAGAGGCAGAGGACTGGGAGAAAGACTTCCCATTGGCTATCTTGGGTCAGTATGCATGCCTGGACCAATCACAGTGGCCAAGAGGTGGGATAATATGTTTGCCACTCTTGTGGCCAAGAGTGTTGGACAGAACTCAGCCCTGTGTCTGGGGACTGGAGGCTGAGCCCAGCAGACAGGAGGGTCTGATGGGCAGACCAAGACAACTCTTAGTGTTTCAAGTCTGAAATACTCTAGCCTTTATTTTTATTTTCCTACTGAAACAATTATTTTTAAATCACACAGTTTGATAATCTGAAGTTTCTTTAAAAGTGCAGCTATTTTTGTTCCAGTAGCAAAAATAAGAAAAAAAATGTGGTCGGGTGTGGTGGCTCACGCCTGTCATCCCAGCACGTTGGGAGGCCTAGGCGGGTGGATCACCTGGGATCAGGAGTTCAAGACCAGCCTGGCCAACAAGGAGAAACCACATCTCTACTAAAAATATAAAAATTAGCTGGACGTGGTGGCATGCATCTGTAATTCCAGCTACTTAGGAAGCTGAGGCAGGAGGATCACTTGAACCTGGGAGGCAGAGGTTGCAGTGAGCCAAGATCACACCACTGCATTCTAGCCTGGGCGACAGAGCAAGACTGTCTCAATAAAAAAAAGAAAAGAAAAAGAAAAAAAATGCAACTGTTGAGTTACAGAATAGACTCCACTCAGGGGCAGGAAGAGGCAACAGGGAAAGAGATAAATTAGAAAGGATAGATTAGAGCCAGATCATGGAGGCTCTTCAGTTCATTATTTTAATAAATTTGCATTAAATGACTATTCAGTGCCAGGAATGGTAACGTTTGGATTCTATTCTGTAAGCAGCAAGGATTATTTTGGGCAGAGGCATGTCAGAGTAAGAGAAACTGCTCTGAAAAGCCAACAAACCATGGGTGATCCTGGAAGAGGGACAACAGCCCACATGCTGGAGAGGTTGTCCCAGGCCCAGAAACCAGTGTGCAGCACTTGCAAAGCATCTCAGTGCCCTACCTGCCACAGTGCCCGCTGGGGGATGCCATCTAGGATCTCGATGCCTACAGGACAGAATCTACCACCTTTTTTTTTTTTTTTTGAGACGGAGTTTCGCTCTTGTTACCCAGGCTGGAGTGCAATGGCGCAATCTCGGCTCACCGCAACCTCCGCCTCCTGGGTTCAAGCAATTCTCCTGCCTCAGCATCACAAGTAGCTGGGACTACA
>CAUYUD010078735.1:0-11930 GCA_963575295.1 Alouatta caraya | reverse complement strand
ATACACCCACAAAAAAAAAAAAAAAAAAAAAAAAAAAAAAAAAAAAAAAAAAGAATAGCTGCTAATGTTTTTACCATTTGGGACAGACCTGACACTGTGACAGACATTTAATATGCATTTTCTCTTGCCCTTATTATAGTCCTGAAAGGTAGGGATTAACCCGATTTACATCTTTTAGCGAAATGAGACACGGAGGGGATGAACAATTTGCTCAGAACCACACATCTCGCTGATGCTTGATGTGCTCAATCAGCTCAGCTCCATTTGCTAGAACATTGCCTTCTGTGGCACAGGGGTATGAAACAGCGTCTCACGCTAGATCTCAGTCCTGGCTACAGACATCGGCTCTCCCTAAGACCTGACTTCCTTTGTGCTAGTAAACCACCTGGCCTCTGTTTTGATTTCTAACCCACATCTCTCTCCCCATTTGCTTGCCTTTAACATGTCTACTTTGCACAGTGTCTTCTGCTGTGGTCAACTTTCATGGAGACTTCTACCATCCTCTTTTTACAAATGAACCCCCGGGATGGGGACTCCCAGCTATAGAACTTGGGCTTCACTCTCAGATTGCCCGGAAAGGTTGTATCATCACCACTTCAAATTCCCTCCTTGGGAAAAAGCCCATCTAGTAAATAAAGGCATTGAGAGACTAGCAGTTCCCACCTGGAAGCTCCCTTTACCCCATTCAGTACCTAGTAAAGTCTTGCCTCTTGCCACATCTCAACAGAGATGCTCCTCACACTGGACTTGACCGGGCAGCTGACCTGGTCACTTGGTCCCCTGTTTTCATTATTCACTTCCCCTTGACAGACAGATACATTTGCTTACAACAACCTACTAATAAGTAGTACTTATTTTATGGCAGTCATCATGCTAGGTGTATGCACATATCATTCCTTTTAACTATCACAACACGGTAAAGTAATGTGACCTCCACTTTGAAGATGAGTAAAGCCCATAGCAGATACATTATCTATACAATCACCCCACTAACATATGCTGAACTCAAATCTTACTTTTTCTGACCCCAGAACTCGTCCTCTCATTCACTAACTGAAAACCCTCAATAAAGCAATTAAATATCCTACTGGAAGAGGGGGGTATAGACCAATCACACTTGTTACTTAGTTTCCTCATGAAAAACACTGCATAAAGTTTTTTTTGGCAAATATTTCCAATGACAGATGTACAAACCGAGGAAGGCTGCTGTAGCATAAGATTGTCTTTTTCCAGCCCAAATTTACAACTGAACAGGACTTCAGTTTATGTCAAAACAAGATACTAAAACGGGTTCATGAGCTCCACAGGGATTTGGGAAGTTGATCAAATTCACAACCCTGAAAAATGAGCAGTGTGAAAAACAAGCTCACAACCTTAGCTCACTTTATGGTGAAAAAGGTCAGCAGGTGCCCTCTATCCTGGGATTCTGGACCCAAAGGGAATTGTTCTTCTCAAAAGTTATCCTTAGGACATCAGTCCCTTCATCTGTAAGATGAGGGAATTGAAGTAAATATTCTCAAAAGTGCCTTCCAACTCCAAATTTTATGGCTTTCCGAAATGGCAAAGTAATTTCAAATTGCCTGTTGGGAGCAGCTTACAGAACATTCCTTAGAAGGAAACAGGGATCAGATTGGCCCTCTCCACACATAAGTGTTTTATTGCCTATTCAAGTTCAGTTGTATTCTTTCCCATAATGTGGACTCCTGGAATTCCTTCACTTTTTCCAGTTTTCAGAAACTCACAGAGGTTACACACATCAGGAGAGTCCTGGATTCTCCAGGACTCACTTGTGATTGGAAAAATCAAAGAAAGAAAGCAGAACTAGCTCTGTTCCCTCTAAATGCCATTGACCTGTCATGGGATGCCATCACATAGATCTTTCTCAATTGGAAAGGCAATGACATTGTGTATTCCCTCAACCAGTGCTTCTCAAACTACCTGGGCTAAAAGGTCAGTTTCGCGTTGTCTTATTTTAAATGCCCACTCCATCTCAGAGTGTCATTTTATTAAATATAATACAAATAAATGCTGCTTGGATGTCACAGCAATTTCACATTGTTATAAAAGTTTCTAAATGTTGTCTCTTCATTTCTAAATGTATCTTCCCATTGAGCAGCAGCAAATGGTTCATAACAAACAGTTCACAGAACCACCCAGGACTGCAGACCACACTGAGTACTGTTGCTGTAAATCCCTATTCAATTTTATTTCAGGCATCTATTAGGCAATTTCTATGTCTACATTAGGTGCTATAGGCACTGATGATATTTATATGGCTGGCCTAAAACCTCTTAGATGCGGAGATAAATGAAAATGAGGCTGGGATATTGCAAAGTGGTTGTATTATTAAATAATGCATAGGTTTTAACTTTAAAAGAGGGAAGACAGCACCTGGCTATCCAAGTCAGAGAAGTATGATATCCAATTCAGAGAACATGAAACGTAATAGATAATGAAACCTCATACAATGTCATACAGTGTTATATTTTAAGTGTTATCGTATGTTTATTTTTGGACTTTAATATGATAAAATAGTTTAGTTGATACATCTCAGTTGATAGAATATGTTAACCTGCAAATACTATCAAAATTTGATGTTGGAGCAAAGAAATGCACTAACTTAATTTTTCATTTTTTCTTCAACCAGAACATGAAATTCCTTTTAAATTCACAAACTTAATTATATTTAGGACTAAGCAAAGCTAATTAAAAGACTCTTTTTAGTATGACACAGGCTGCCAAAATAGCAAACATCCCCTGAATTTAACTTATCTATGGAGGGGTTCCTGTGGTTTCTCTACAATGTTATTTATTCATTTTGCAACTATTTTTTTGCACTGTGTAAAACATAAAATTAAGAAGTAAAACAAAACTCACTTTTATCATATTTGCTTGTTTTTAAGCCATTGTCACTTAGTTTTAAACACACTCTTATATTTTGCCTTGTCTTAGTGGGTCTGGGGTTCTGCAGACTACATTTCCACATTTTCAGCTGCCTTCCTGTTAGGCTTCCACAATAGTGAATGCTAGAAGAAGACTGGAGGGATGGAGAAAGAAAAAAGGCATAACTCTTTTCTGATTTCCTTCCTTCGAAGTTCTGTACAAATTGCAACTCCTAATCAACACCTTTTTCTTTATCACCAGTTTTAACCCTTGGAGGTGGAAGAGAAGCTGATGAAGAAAAACCTAGGATTTAGCCTCAGCTCCTCATCTACTCACTCTCTCCATATAATCCCATACTATATGTTGATCAACTCTATCCAGAACCCTATCCATCCATTCCTCTGCACTTCCACCAATAACATCCAAGCCAAGCCACCATCACCCCACACCTGGATTGCTGCAGTGCTACCTGTGAGCTGGTCTCCCTGCTTATTCTCTTGACTTCATCTCAACCCCATCAAGCGGAGTTGATCTCTTAAAGTATAAAGCACAGTAAATGCTTAAAAAACAACTTCGTGGTTCTTCATGGCACTGAGATTAGAATTCAACACACTATCATAGCCAGCAATGTCACAGTCTCCAGAGCTCCCACCTGTCTGACCTCATCTCCAGCAAGCTTTCCTGCTCCTCATCGCACTTCAGCCACATAGGCCTTCCTCATGTTCCTCTGAACACCAAACTTGGTCTTTAATCCAGCTATTGACTAAACCAGGAGCACTCTTTCCCCAGGTCACGGCAGGCCCCAGCTCCATCTTGTCATCCTAGATTCAGCTTACCGGTAACTTCCCTAGTGAGGCTTTCTCTTAGCACCCAAATGCTCACTCTCACTTCAGTCAGATTGATGTTCCTTGTAGCATTGATTACTAATATGTGTTCAGTCTCATTCACGGATAACTCCTGCCTGCCAGTGGCAGAGCTATCATAAGCATTCAATAAATATTTATTGTGCATAAGGAAAACTTTCAGCACTGTCCCAGAGAGAAGTAACCATGTGGTAAATACCTATCTGCCTGCTTTTCAGAAAATCAGGGGTGGCTGTCAAAAGACTCACTATCATTTGTTTATGGGCTAACGAGCTCACTATCATAAGCTTATTTGCTTATCACTAAGTGCTTATTTGCTACTTAGCAGTATGAAAAATAACTGATTCACTTCCCAAAAAAAGTGCAATAAATAAAGCTGAAGACTTTTTTTCTGATTTACTTGGGATTTAATTACATGGAGAATTTTGATAAAAAGAAGGAAAAATGTTGTAGTGCATTATCGTGGTAATGTGTGGGAGTTTTCATTGTTTATATCTCCTGCCTGGAGTTTTATAATAAGCTAACTGTCTCATAAGATAATGTATTCCAAGTTCCATGTGGTTGTGGGTCAAGATAAAATAGCACAGCGTAATTTCAGTGAAATGGTGTTTGCTTGGGGAATGGCAGACTCATTTAACACTTGCTTCTCTTTTTATGCAATTTAGTTGCCCACACCCTAAGTTACACTGACCCAGCCTTCCTCCCATCTAGCTTATGGGAAGAGGCAGTTGAGCAAGCTGTGGGGCAATCCACTTCAACTGCTGAAAAAAAAAGAAAACAAAAACAAGAACCAAAGTGGCCCCTCAAACTGCCACCTTGCCTGACAGCCTTTGAATGATAGTGGGTCTTTCGACAGCCACCTCAGATTTTCTGAAAAGTAGGCAGGTATTCACTACCTGGTTACTTCTCAGAAGCAGCTCCATGCGCCAAAGCAGAGGACTGAGCTCAGAGAGGTGGTGTTCCTCTTCAACAGACAACCTTCAAAAGATGGGCAGCACCTCACGCCCACCTGTGTTAACTGTCAGCTGGCCACAAGAGAGAGTGCAGCGGTGGGAATGCCCCTGTTATCTGCAGCTTTCATTGCCTGTGGTAGAGAGAAGCTGCTCTTGTGGGCTTAAAGGGATGGGTTTCAAGGTTTTCTTGGTCTTTGATGTCAGCTCTTTGCCACCACAAGATAAGCATGTGCCATCTGTTGTGCAGCAAGGTGTCTAACAGGTGAACAAGACAGGCCAAGGAAATACAGACATACACAGGTAGTGTCGTTGGTGCTACACAATGGAGATGAGCTCGCTCTCTCCGAAAGAACATTGAGCTCAACTTCTAGAAAGTATAAAGAAGGGCTATTTACTTCTCTTCTTAGCTATTAAAGGTAAATACTTAATTGAGGCAATGGATCAAACTAGTGTTTTCTTAGATCACCACTGGGTTCCCTGAGGTTTGCATTGACTTCTCTTCCCTCTGCCAAAATCTGCCTCTCTGTGATGTTATAAAGTGTTCCTTTTTCCTGTTCCCTTATCTCACCTAAGTTGTTGCTGAACATGTGGTAAACCTCAATTGATACTTAGTATTTTCTTAATACTTTCTATGGTGATCAATGACTGTTTTTAAATGTAAGGACTATGCTATTTGGAGAAAATGAAAATGAACATGTAGGCACACTTTTTGCAAAATTTATTTCATCTCTCATTCTAAACTCTTGTAATGGCATTGAACGGATTATTTATTTGATATATAGTATATTCAAGCTGAATTTCAGCACAATGAGAAGTAAGCACTTTGGGTACCATCTGTGTGAAACTCTTTGTGAATCTTGCAAGTTAAAGACGATAAATAAGATATAATAGACTCGTTCAGGATGACAAATCAGACGCGATTATGTCAGTGAAGACATTTTCAGGAAACTAATATTATGACCAGCACTATACATCGTCCCTGACATATAAGGGACTCATATGTCCTTACTTGTTTTTGAACACAGAAGCATCTTAAGTCCAGCACCCAAACCCTCATCTGCAACTAACACATATCCTTATTCTTATTTATCTTAAGTTAAAACCTCTTCTCCTGAGTTCTGTGCACCTGCACATGAGCAGCCAGATGTTTGGCTGTTTGAACACAAAACAACAACTAACACAGATCTCTATATGTTACACTTACACTTAGTGGATCAGTAAATGGGGAAAGCAGAAGCAGGTGCTGTAGGCAAAGCCCAGAGGCCAGAACAATAAAAAGGAATCGAGAGCGGAGTTAAGACAATTTCTGAATGTTTTTCTCCTGAGAAAGATCAGCAAACTCAACTTCAAAAAAACAAGAAGGCGACTCAGGCTAATCTGTAGAACTTACTGACATTTGGAAATAGCTGGTTTCATGGCCAAGCATGGTGGTTCATGCCTGTAATCCCAGCACTGTATTCAGGAGGCCGAAGCAGGCAGATCATCTGAGTTCAGGAGTTCAAGACCAGCCTGGCCAACATGGTGAAACCCTGTCTCTACTAAAAATACAAAAAGCAGCCAGATGTGGTGGTGAGCACCTGTAATTCCAGCTACTAGGGAGGCTGAGTCAGAAGAATCACTTGAACCCAGGAGGCGGAGGTTGCAGTGAGCCGAGATCATGCCACTGCACTCTAGCCTGGGTGAAAGAGCAAGAAAGAAAAGAAAATAGCAGGCTTCACTACAAAGAATATATATGCACAAACACACTATATATGTAACAAGTATATATAACTATATATATGTACAAAAACACTGAGTCATCGGAAATCATTAGAGTCAATGCATCAAAAACAGGATGACACTATAACTAAAAATATAAAGAAAGGCATAAAATGTTTTTCAGGAACTGAAGCCTCATCAGAAACCAGTTGACCTTCATTTTCCAAGGCTATATCCTCTACAAGTCCAAGACATCAACCCTTTTAAACCCAAAGGACTTAAGAAACCATTTTTGCAAAGACATCTGATGCTGTGATTTTTTTTTTTAATGTCTCAATCTGTATATGATTCAAATAGTTTCTAGGCTTTCCCATCCTTGGGCAGGGAGTGGCCTGAAGGAGAGAAGAAAATGAGAATAATTAGTGGCTTATTTCTGCCTGGTTGTTAAACACCCTAATTACTTCAGGCATCATTACCACCACTTGCTCATAAGCTGTCCTGTGAAAATACTGTTCAATCTAAATGAAAATTGATGTGAATTTCTTTTTTCAGAATATAGCCAATATTGACACAATTTGGAGAGTTATTGGATTTACTTTTTCAGTGTTAACAGGGATGTCAATATTCTAAGCGCACATGATGGAGGTGACAATCTACTATCATCTGAACTGGGACCAACAAACTCTTTAGAAAGACTATACATTTTTGCAGAAATAAAGGTACTATAATTATATATCATGTACCATAACCTTCATTATGACTCGACATTATTTTGACACTAAAATGTCTTCCTGTATTCCTTCATGCAAAATTTACTTACATTAGAATTATATTGTTGGGTCTTTTTCCCCACCTTTTTACTAGATAAAATAACTTTTTCTGATTGTTATCTCTATAAATCAACATTCTGGTGCAGCCTGTGCAGACATTTTCCATTAGTTTCTTTACTATAAATTCAAAGGATTAATAAATCATGATATTTATTGTGTTTCTATAACAAAATATTAACAAAGAAAACAGACACCAGATAAGTATTAGCTGAAAGAATATAAATTTTAATGTGGTCCATTTCTGTGGCACTCAACCTGGGTTTTCTAAGTAAATGAAGTCAGTGCTGAAAACCATAATGTGCAAGAGCTAGAACTTACTAAGGTGCAAGAATGAATGAGATTTGGTCTTTGCCCTTGAGGTTGAGTGAAAACATGTACACAAACAATTACAATACAATACGGAATATGATGAATGCCAAGAGTGTTGCAAACTACACCTGGTAGGGAGAATCTGAAAGGGTCACGAAGGAAGTGACCCCTGAGATGCATCTTAAAGGATGAGCAGAAATTCACTGGGAAGAAATGAGGGGTGACCATCCAGAAAGACAGAACAATAAGGAGAAAAGCATAAGGTGGAAGGAAACACTCAGGAGCCACGTGTAAGTTTTGTTGGTATCCTGGGGTGCATGAGAATGAGTCCTTGAATGCTAAATTGATACATTTTTAATAATTCAATACAGCAGCTAGTGGTAGCTTTAAAACAGGATAGCGACACAAAGATTCATATAAAACAAGCTAGACTTGGGAGAATAGAGGCATATAGAGACTAATTAGAAATTAAGAATGCTTCCAAAGGAGATATGTAAAAATAAAGGCCTGAATCATGGCAGGCAGAATACAGAGGACAGATGGAAACCTAAAGGTAGTGCCGAGGCAAAAATAACAGGCTCTGGCCACCAGTGTGATGCTATAAACAGAAAGGAGGAATATCTGGGTGAGAAAGAGGTGCTGTGTAGAGTATGATGCTCTGAACATACAAATGCCTTGTGCATGCACAAGGGGACCCTATCCAGAGAAGACCCAACACACTCATGCATTTCCTCCCTTTCTCAGTGTCAGGGATCCTAGAACTTACCTGGCTACAGCTTGGTCACACCTGAGGCTTTCTCCAGCATGCTAAGAATACCCAAGACCCTCTTTCAATGCACCCAATCTCTATTGCTCATGTATTCAACATCATAAACTCATGTGTCCCATTAATATGCACTATACTCAACATTGTAAAGGATAAGACACTGTCTTCATCTTCACGTTCTGATAGTCTAGTCCTAATGCAACTCTGGCAGAGAAAGATGTGTTATCTTGGTGTTTGCCTCTTTTTTAAAAAAGGAACTTTTTTCTGCAAAGTTAAAATAAGATGAAATTCAAAAAAGAAAATATTACACACATTGCAATAAAAATATGAGAGATAAAGTTGAGACAATCTCAGAAAATAGAGCAAGCAAATCAAAATATTACAGTAGCAATATAAGAAGTTCAACATCTAAAAAGTGGACATTCTGGAAAGATAATAAAGAGGAAATAGAAGGAAGAAAAAATTTCAAGAAATTTTCCCAAAACTGAAGGATCTAAATTTTCAGGCTAAGAGGCTACTGAGTACTTTGCACAAAGAATGAAAATAGACCTATGCCAACGCATATCACCATAATCGGAATATTGAGAATAATGAGATCATATCAAATTCCAGAGGGAAAAAGCCAAAAAGCCCTGTGCAATCTGGCCCTGCACACCCCTCTAGGTTCACCTCGTCTCAATCGCCTCCTCCTAAGTCCCACTCTCTTTCCACACATTTCCCTTCAAATATAAGTCAAAATCACATATCTCTTCTGTTTAAAACCCTTTCATGGCTTACACTGCTCTCAGAATAAATAAAACACAAAGAAAACAGGGGAATTAGGCTTTAAGTCCACCTCTAAAGTTTGATAACTCTTATAAGCATTAACATTTTTAATGAATGTTTAAAGGATTCTGCTTTACAGACAGCTACAGAAATGAAATTGTTCTTCCTGTCTACTTCACTCTGGGTGTGTTGTTTTCTTTTCACTTTCTAGTTCTCCTTTGGTCCTAAGTCCACATTTTGTAGTGCACAATGTTGGCAATATTGAAACAGCTCCATTGACTGAGGCATATACCCTGGCTCTTGGTCTCAGTCAAGTAATAATTCAGGACACAGACACACAAGGAGTGGGTTCGGGAGCGGAAAGTTTAATAGAAACAGAAAAGAGAAAGAACATACTTCCTCATGTTGAGAAAGTGAGTTGAAGAGGGTCTCAGTTGTGGTGACATGCAATCAGTTTTGTACAGAGGGCTGAAGAGGCAGTGACTGATTTACACAGGGCTCAGGGGATTGGGTTGAGCAGGTGTTCCATTTCCATGGTCTGGGAAAAGACTGATCCTCACACCCTAGTCTTTTATTACGCAAATGTGGCCTCCATCTAGTGGCAGCCATGATGCCTGTACACGTGGTTTTTTCTGGAGGCTGCCATGATACCTGGCACAAGTGGTGACAAGAAAAAGAGGGTGGGAGATGCCATATTGGGCAGACCTGGCTTTAAGCCACAAGCATTGGCATATCAATGCTTGCAGGTCTGGTTTTTCAAGTTATATTTTGTTAGAAAAGAAATGTTTTGGGGGTTGCTTGCTATTAAAGGAAAATTTACCAAGAATTTTTACCCTTTCTAGCTGCCTAAAAATAATTTCTTAATAACTCCAGTATTATTTGCCCCCCTCAAGAGACATAAACCTAACTGCGGGTGTTGGATGACGACTCTTTCTGGCTACTTCCTGCTAAAAAGAGGGCTCTTGTTGGGAGACAGCAGTTGGGTCTTCTCCTGAGGTTGATCTAAGGGTTCTCAGAAGAATGGCATGTCCACGTGTGGCTCTGTCTGCAGCACCATTTGGGGTTTGCTTCTAGGTGAAAAGAGATAAATTTTACAAGAAGGTTTAAAATAGAGGATTAGAATATGAGTACTAAGATTACCACTGTTAATGGAGGTCCCATAGGCCATAAATATGACAGTAGAGTTTGATACCCGTTAGTTACACCCATGGGTTGTAATATTGGTTTGTTTCCACTAGATGTCGCTGTACATTATCGGAAACGTTCACATAAAGTAACATTCCTTTTAGGATAAGTGGCATTGGATTTATGACCAACCTCATAAACCCTTTCTTATTAATTAAAACTTTGCAGAGAGTAAATAATTATTATCCTTTTTACAGGTTTGCACAGGGAGAGAGAAGCCAAAAGCTCGACTGGTAAGACATTACCCTTCTGCCAGCATGTCAGTCTTCTGGATTCCCTTCCTCCCAGTTCGACTCTAAGCCAAGCATTTTAAGGTTTGGAAAATTAACTTTTCCCAGGTTGGAAGAACATTATAAAAGAGCTATTTTAAACTGTGGAAGAAGGAAAAACCGAAGACCTGAGTTAAATTATGGAAAGCTTCTATATACTTAACAGGGTCATCAGAAAATCGGCCTAAGTTTCCTTTATTTGCCTAAGGTCCTGTAATGAGAAGGGAACTTGAAGGGGTCTCAAATAAGGGGAATCCTCAGATGGTTCCCCTGGAGGTTGCTTCTCTAATTTTGGAGAATTATTCTCTTTGGTCCTGCCAGATATGATTGCTAAAAGAGTTGGGCTGATTTTGCAATGCTTGCAAAGGTCTAGTAAAAAGGCCATGTCCTCGCACAAAATAAAATGAGCTGCTTTTTATTTAAAATCTCTGGGTGAAAGGTGCCCCAGTGCTTCAGAATGCACTCCAGGAGATAAGCAAGAATAAAAGCATCCTTTTAGTCCCCTTCCTTTCTTTGTGACCCAGGGTGGAGGGGAAGACAGTGGGAGCATCCCCATGACTGTTTTCTCTTCTTGGTTCCCAAGTCCTTGCACCATGTTAAATATACTGCTTGTGGTTGTAGGTGTGACCCTCCAAGCCATGGCACCAGAGGAACTAAGTTTTGGGCCTAGCTGCGCTCCTCCAAGCACCTCTAATCCTCTGCCTATGATTTCCCTTTAACTTCCTAGACTTGTGTGACCTGTGTGCCTCCCTAAAAACATGATCTCAAAAAAACTAAGTAATTGGCAAGACCCCTTTAATGGGGTGGTGTGTGTGTGTGCTAAACTGAACTCTATTCTGCTATTATGGCCCATGCTAAGGCATTTGCCCTTAGAAAAATGGTTCCCATTAACTTCTGAAGTTAAAATCCTCTTACTAATTAAATACTGTTCTAATTGGAGACAGACTAGGTTTCTTACAAGAATGTAGGGACCAAATGGCCATTTTCCTGCTGTTGGAACAGTGTTAGAACTAAAATTTGGCTATGGAGGACATTTTACTCCTAACTGCTGAAGGCAGAACTTTTCCATTCACAGAGGCGGCTTAGAGCCTGATTTCTGGTGTTGCAAAAGGAAGCCGCACTGTACGGCAAAGGAAGGACCAGCAATGTGCCTCATGAAGAGGATTTCTACCTTCACTATGAGGAGTTTCGGAATTAAAGATACCATGTGCGGCCGGGCGCGGTGGCTCACGCCTGTAATCCCAGCACTTTGGGAGGCCGAGGCGGGCGGATCACGAGGTCAAGAGATCGAGACCATCCTGGTCAACATGGTGAAACCCCGTCTCTACTAAAAATACAAAAAAAATAGCTGGGCGTGGTGGTGCGTGCCTGTAGTCCCAGCTACTCGGGAGGCTGAGGCAGGAGAATTG
>CAUYUD010078734.1:0-50165 GCA_963575295.1 Alouatta caraya | reverse complement strand
CAGCTAATTTTTGTATTTTTAGTAGAGACAGGGTTTCACCATGTTGACCAGGATGGTCTCGATCTCTTGACCTCATGATCCACCCGCCTCGGCCTCCCAAAGTGCTGGGATTACAGGCGTGAGCCACCGCGCCTGGCCCCTGAATGAAAACTTTTTAGAATCATTACATTCTCTACAGCAGAAATAATGAAATCGAAGGTCCATTACTAAAATAAAGTTTAAATATCTATTTAGGGTTCCAAATATCAATATATTTACAGAGTTGAATTATTCACCCTAAAATTTCATGCTCTAAAAATCATATAGCAATAACTTGTGATTAAAAACAAACAGAAAAAAGCAGCAAAGGCAAATGGGGTAGTATATTAACTTTATTCTGAATTATTATATAACATGGAATATGTCATCAAAGAAATGAATTAATGAAAAATGTTTGTAGTTCGATTAAGCAGACAATTTGCATAGGAATTGCTAGTTTTAAGTCTTAGGATGTTGAGCTAACTGAATTGTCAATTAGATTAACATAAAATAATCATTTACATGTGTGCAAACTAAAATGCAATTTTTAAAATAACAGACCTTTCTGTACAGTCTTTGGTAGGTGATTAATCATCTTCCCTGCTATGGATAATCTCATCTAGATCAAATGTGATCCTTTTAAGCTAGACACCTCTTACCTGTAATAAGAAGGCCTCCATATTGTTAAAGCTATTGGGTTCAATTTTATGGCTCTAATATTGCTCAAGAACTTTATCCACTTAAAACTATCAAAGTAATAGGCCAATGACATGTTTTAGTGAAAAACAAAGTTTGTGACTCATCCCATTTTGTCTTTTGGAACTTTGTTATCAGTATCCATAATGTTTTGCTTTGTATCAGTGATTAGCTACTATGTTTGCCGTAAGGGCTAACTAAGGGGAAAATATCAAGCATTTAAGGCCATATTATTTTCCTTTTCAAAATGAACATAGCTTTTTGAAACTCCCACAGGAGAAAATGTATATTTGTACAAATTTGCTGAATAAAAGAATGCTAATGAGGAAATTGGCACTGCTTTTTTAGCCACCAAAATGTTTATATCTGGGTGTTTTAGCAACAGAGAGCGTTCTAATATTTTATCCTAGAATCAGGCTGCAGGCTTTTTGCATAGCTGGTCAGGCTGTAGGCACCTCTAGGGGCTGTGGGTTGCTCATTTGCTTGCGGCATTTATCAAAATATGCTGATTTTTGTTGCATTAATTGTAACAAATTTCAAGAGACTATCTTCTAATTTCAAAGATAATATTCTATTATTTACTGAATCAAAGATAATCCTTTTATTGACACTGAAAGTTGGTTAAACAAAAATTCTTTTGGGATTACAGCCTTTTCCTCTATCTTAACATGACTTTACACAGAACACTGACTGAAAACCAGAGTGGAACATGAACACAAAAACGAAAGATGTGTTTAAATAGCAGAAATACCACTGCGTTTATTTTGGTAGATTACAGAAAGAAGGCTTTATTTTTGTGTGTGCAGTTAGGCACTGACTGAGGCATTTAGACACCATTAATTATAAAGTGCATTGAATGTAAGTTTTGATCCCCTTCAAACGAATAATTCAGTAAAACTCAGATTTTATTCTTGGAATCAATCAACTCAAGACTGCATAGATGAAGACTTACTAAGTGCTAATAACAGTCTTTTATTATTTATACACCTGCAGTGGTGATAGCAACATATTGTACTTGCATATATATCGCATTTTATCCAAGGGCCTCAGAGTCATTATGTCAAGCAACACGGTATTGGAAACTCAAGATTCCACAGTGTGTGAGGTATACTTAAATAGCATGGGAAACAGATTCCCAACAACAGAGACAAAAGACCAAAGAGACAAGCCTATAGATTTCTTATAGTTTATACTTTTCTGAATTTCCAAATTTGCCACTGGTATCCTAACCTACCTACAATGTTGACTCTAAGTAAAAATCATTTTTACATGTCAGGAATAAGATGAGGAACAATGAACAAATGCACAGTCTGTCTTTTCTATAGTTCAACTGTCTGTCTTTGAATAGCACACAGTGGAATGTCAGAAGTGGTTTTTGATAGTGTATGTTTATACCTTATTGATTTATAACAATCATGGCTATGATCCCTGGGTAGAGGAGAACATTTTATACTGGAATGACATACATATGTAGGTAAAATAGGATAGATCTGTATATTTTAGCACACATACATTTAACACAAAAGCAAAAGTGAATCAGTCCTTTGAAGGTCAGCTTTTCAGTCTTTAAAAAGAACAAAGCATTCTGCCTCCTTGCTCAGTACTGAGAACCCGATCCACCTTAGAGTTTAACTGAGAGGCCCACGTTAGCATCTGAAAATGAGTTTCTGTGGAATCTGTGAACATGCCAGGGCCCCCGGGAACTGAGTTACAGGGCACTGTGAGAAGCCCGTGGTGAGGGGGAAAGAGGGTCCCTGAGCTGTTTGGTTCTTAACTTGGTACACAGAGCATAGCTCTTCTTTGTCAGGGACCCACAGGGTGGGCATTCTGGGTATATATTTTTTTTCATAAAAGAATTTCCAACACTGAAATGCAATTTCTTTTTGGACAATGTGGTTAAACTTTCTCTTTCTGTCAAATATGGAACTAAGTTAGCTCTTTCTGGGACCTTCTTTACTTCTCAGGAGACGCAATATACGTTCATTTTTGGTTAGTTCTGCTGGAAGTTCGTTGGCCTGAAAGAAGAGAAGATGGCCATTAGTGAATCGCCATAGCTGGTGTGGTTTTAGGGACTCCAAAGAGGGGCATTTGACCCACTCTTTCTCCTTTGCTAATGAAAAAAATCCACACTGGTTATGACACAAAGCCAGAGAGTTGAGATACCAAAAAAAGAAAAAAAAAAATCCATACTGGACTCAGTCTTTTATATAAAGGTATTAAAAATCTCCTTTAAATGTAAAAATATTACTTGTTATTTCCTTATCTCATTCTTAGAGATATTTTCTATCCAGCCAGCTCCCTTACTAGACTGTAATCTCTTAGGGGGAAGGGTCCAGATCTGATTAATCATTGTATCCTTATCTCCAGCACAATGCCCAGCATGTCTAGAATGTTCTCCATAAGCACTGGTACTTTATATGTATTTTATTATTATTAGAGACAGGGTCTTGCTCTGTTACCAGGCTGGAATGAAGTGGGGTGATCATGGCTCACTGCAGCCTTTATTCTCTGCCTCTTGGGTTCAAGCAATTCTCTTGCCTCAGCTTCCCGAGTAGGTGGGTCTACAGGTGTGCACCACCATGCCCGGCTAATGTTTTTGTATTTTCAGTAGAGGGGATTTTGACATGTTAGCCAGGCTGGTCTCAAACTCCTGACCTCAAGTGATGCTCCTGCCTCGGCCTCCCAAAGTGCTGGGATTACAGGTGTGAGCCACCGCGCCAGGCCAGGTATCTTTTGATGAGAAGGCAAAGGTAGGAAACATCCAGAGCATAAGAGACACCTGGGAAAGAACAGCTTTGGTGGTTAACACTTTCCACCTTACCCAGTATCACTCCAAGTCCTTTTTCTCACATTGCTGCTGAGATACATTCATTAGGCATCTAGTGAACCAGTCCCTACCATCGACAACAGGTGTGATGTGGAAATGGTGCTCAAACTTGCTGGTTTCAGGACCCCTTTATACTCTTAAAAATTATTGAAGAGTCTAACAAACTTTTGTTTTAAACTTATTAAAAATATAAGCTGAGGGCTGGGTGCAGTGGCTCACACCTGTAATGCTAGCACGTTGGGAGCCTGAAGTGAAAGGGCCACTTGAGCTCAGGAGTTTGAAACCAGCTTGGGCAACATAGTGAAACCTCATATCTATTATTTAAAAAGAACATATTTTCAAAAAGAAATTAAAACTGAGAAAAAATTAAAAATATATTTATTAATTCACTAAAATAATAATACAAGTTAATATATTTATAAAAAATTAAATTTTCAAAAACAAGTAAAAATGCTGAGAAGAGTAGCACTGCTTAACAGATTTACATATTTCTTTAATGTATAGCTTAAGGGAATACAATTGGATTCTCATGTCTGCATCGGCATCCTGTCTATTGTGATATATTGTTTTGGTAGAAGTATGTAAAGAAAATTAAGCTTCACACAGATATGTAAATAAAAAAGAAAGGAGTATTTTAACACTCTTTTCAGATTGTTGTAGATATTATTCTCTGATGCCACATCAATACTCAACAAGTGGTAGTTTCTTTTTTTCTTTTTTTGAGATGGAGTCTCGCTCTGTCACCAGGCTGGAGTGCAGTAGTGTGATCTCGGCTCACTGCAACCTCCCCCTCCTGGGTTCAAGCGATTCTCCTGCTTCAGCCTCCTGAGTAGCTGGGATTATAGACGCACACCACCACACCCAGCTAATTTTTGTATTTTTAGTAGAGACAGGATTTCACCATGTTGGCCAGGATGGTCTTGATCTCTTGACCTCATGATCTGCCAGGCTTGCCCTCCCAAAGTGCTGGGATTACAGGCATGAGTCACTGCACCCGGCCAACAAGTGGTAGTTTCTTAAAGGTTAAATGCAATGTGGGATTTGAAACCATATCAATGAACTTTAAAACCCACAGATTTATCTATTTACAGTTGGATCTTTTACCTAGCATGGTTTGTAACATGCACTGCTCATTTGGAAAGTATGGTTCACTGAGTTTGTAGAATGTTGGCACATTTCATTGTGGAATATTAAAAACTCACGTTCTGGCTGGGTGTGGTGGCTCATGCCTGTAATCTCACTACTTTGGGAGGCCAAGGCAGGTGGATCACCTGAGGTGAGGAGTTTGAGACCATCCTGGCCAATATGGTAAAAACCTGTCTCTACTAAAAATATAAAAATTAGCTGGGTTTGGTGGCACATGCCTGTAATTACAGCTACTTAAGAGGCTGAGGTAAGAAATCTCTTGAACTTGGGAGGCGGAGGTTGCGGTGAGCTGAGATCACACCACTGCACTCCAGCCTGGGTGATAGTGAGACTCTGTCTCAAAAACAAACAACAAAAACTGATCCATCAGAAACGCCTTTAAGTATTGGGAAGCTGTTAAGGTTACAGTGGTAGATACCTTGTTCTTTAAAGTGAAAGTTGTGTTCCATGAAAAAAGTGGCAGGTTCACTTTTCAATTCAAACAACTGCCCAGGAGCTGTGGAAGCTAACACAACTCCATCTTGGATGCTAATCTGCCATGTTGACTTATTTTTTTTTTTTTTTGAGATGGAATCTCGCTCTGTGCCCAGGGTAGAGTACAGTAGCACCATCTTGGCTCACTGCAACCTCCACCTCCCAGGTTCAAGCCATTCTCTTGCCTCAGCCTCCCCAGTAGCTGGAATTACAGGTGCACACCACCATACACAGCTAATTTTTGTATTTCAGTAGAGATGAGGTTTCACCACATTGGCCAGGCTGGTCTCGAGCTCCTGACCTCAAGTGATCTTCCTGCTTTGGCCTCCCAAAGTGCTGGGATTACAGGCATGAGCCACTGACCTGGCCTGCCCTGTGATTAATCCTAGTTTTGAGAATGCCTCTAAGATTTTTATTTTATCTACTTTTTTTGTGGTTCCTACTGAAAATCCTGCCCACAGGCCAAAATAACCTTACCCATAAGTCCTGCCCCACGGCAGTCACGTAGCATGCTTGCCTTTCCCTGAGGGGCTGACTTCAGTTGTCCTGTGTATTCCTTCCCTTAGGCCCTGGGTCTGGGGGCGATGTCCTAAGATTATGATTCCTGTCCCTGTTACTTTCTGAGAAATTGGATATGTCAGCCTTTTTTTTTCTTCTTATCTGCTGTGATCATCTGGATGTCAGCTTCTTTCTTGGCTTCTCAGTTTCCTCAGACTTTTGGGGGCAGGTTTGCCTGCTCACCGCCCAACAGGTGCTTTTTCGTGAGATAATCATCATACTTCAGTACACAGCAGAAGTGCTTTAGGCACGCTTTCCATTTTGTCACATAGAATTTTATTTATTTATTTATTTAGACACATGGTCTCACTCTGTCACCCAGGCTGGCATGCAGTGGTGCAATCATAGCTCACCGCAGCCTCAAACTCCTTGGGCTCCAGCTGGGACTACAGGTGTGTGTCACTATGCCTGGCTTTTTTTTTTTCTTTTTTTTTTTGGTAGAGATGGGGTCTTGCTATATTGCCCAGGCTGGTCTTGAACTCCTGGCCTCAAGCAATCCTCCAACCTAGGTCTCCTGAAGTGCTGAGATTATAGGTGTGAACCACTTTGCCCTACCATCACAGAATTTTATTATTATTATTTTCCGAGACAGAGTCTCACTCTGTTGCCCAGGCTACAGTGCAGTAATGCAATCTCAGCTCACTGCAACCTCCACCTCCTGGGTTCAAGCAATTCTCCTGCCTCAGCCTCCTGAGTAGTTGGGATTATAGGCATGTGTTAACACGCTGGCTAACTTTTGTATTTTTAGTAGAGACAGGGTTTCACCATGTTGGCCAGGATGGTCTTGAACTCCTGACCTCATGTGATCTGCCTGCCTCGGCCTCCCAAAGTGCTGAGATTATAGGAGTGAGCCACTCCACCCAGCCAATCACACAGAATTTTAAAAAGATGTATAGGAAGAGTCAAAATTTAATAAAACTGACATTTTTTTACTACTTCATCAGAGACATTCTTAAGTACAGCTGGTATTTTTAAAAATAATTTTCAAAATTTATAAAATACTTTACAAAGGCTTGTAAAACATTTTGCCAGTACAGTTTAGTGCCCCTGCTTGGATGTGTACTAAGCCCCAACAGTTTCACCCACCATTGCTTTTCCTTTTGTACCATTAGAGCAAATGTCAGCACAGTGAAGAAGGCAGACAATATCTTGTTTGTTTTTTTAGGAGACAGGTTTTCTCTCTATTGCTAAGACTGGAATGCAGTGGCACAACCATGTAGCTCACTGTGGCTTTGAACTCCTGAGCTCAAGTGATCTTTCCACCTCAGCCTCCCTAGTAGTTAGGACTATAGGCACAAACCACTATGCCCAACAATTTTTTTGTTTTTTAATTTCTTAAAGAGATGGGGTCTTGCTATATTGCCCATGCTGGTCTTGAACTTCTGGCTTCAAGCCATCCTGCTGCCTCAACCTCCCAAATTGCTGGAATGACAGGCATAAACCACCTCAAATGGCCAACATCTTTTTATTATCAAGAATATGGTTTTGCATGGTGAAACCCCATCTCTCCTAAAAATACAAACATTAGCCGGGTGTGGTAGCGTGCACCTGTAATCCTAGCTACTCAGGAGGCTGAGGCAGGAGAATTGCTTGAACCTGGGAGGTGGAGGTTGCAGTGAGCCAAGATTGCAGCACCGCACTCCAGCCTGGGTGACAGACCACCACTCAATCTAAAAAAAAAAAAAAAAAAAAAAAAAATATATATATATATATATATATATATATATGGTTTTGAATTCTTTTTTTTTAATTTAAATAGATTTTTGTTTTTTTTTAGAGATGGGGTCTTGCTGTATTGCCCTGTCTGTAATCCCAAAGTGCTGGGATTACAGGCTTGAGCCACTACACCCAGCCTTGTTTTGATTCTTAGACCCCCTGTATGGGTCATGAAGATCTTCGGGGATCCAAGAGAACTGTTGAGAACTGTTTGTATAGAGCAATCAGAGGGATGTTCTCGTGGCTGGGCATGGTGGTTCAGCTACTTGGGAGGCTGAGGTGGGAGTATCACTTAAGCCCAGGAGTTTGAGGTTACAGTTAGCTATGATGGCACCACTGCACTCCAACCTGGGTGACAGAGTGAGACTCTGTTTCTAAAAAGAAGTATGTGGCTGGGTGTGGTGACTCACGCCTTTAATTCCAGCACTTTGGGAGGCCGATGCAGGTGGATCATGAGGTCAGGAGTTTGAGACCAGCCTGACCAACATGGTGAAACCCTGTATCTACTAAAAAATTCAAAACTCCTGTCTCCCTCACAGCTGGCTCTGCGTGAATTACTCTTTCTCCATTGCAAGTCCCCTGTCTTGATAGATAGGTTCTGTTTAGGCTGCAGGCAGGATGAACCCATTGGGTGGTTGTACTTGTTTTGATTCGGGCGGGTCCAAAGTCCAGCATTTTGCCCACTGGAAATTACTCATAACCATTCTTGTTGGTAGTCATTCCATTATTCTAGGAGACACACAGGGAATTGCATTTTTCAGTTTCTATGTAAAGGTACTAATGTTTCCTCCTTGCCTTAATTCAGTATTGGATAACTCACCAACAGAGACTGGTCTCTTTTTTTTTTTTTTTCAAAGACTGGTCTCTTTAGGAAGTTGGTGCACAAGGTCTAAAGATAAGATCTAAAGAAAGGCAATTGTGATTTCAATTGGCTTATCACACAGCCAGGCCAGCTAATGGAAAACAAATCTAAGTATCTAAGGAGAGATAAGCAGAAATGTTACAGACAAGCGATTCAATGGGAATGAGGAAGTGATACTTGGATATGCAAAGTCAAATGAAAAAGGCGACCCCTGGCATGTGGTTTAACTGGCACTTCTTAAGATTTCTTTTCAAAATGTCATAAAATGTTACATGTTTTTGTTTTTATTATTAAAAATTTTTAACACAGTAACAGATGCTTAGAAAAATTCAGAGTATGAGGCTGGGTGCAGTGGCTCATGCCCGTAATCCCAGCACTTTGGGAGTCCAAGGCAGGTGGATCACCTGAGGTCAGGAGTTCGAGACCAGCCTGACCAGCATGGTGAAACCTTATCTCTACTAAAAATACAAAAATTAGCTGGGTATGGTAGCACACACCTGTAATCCCAGCTACTCGGGAGGCTGAGGCAGGAGAATAGTTTGAACCTGGGAGGCGGAGGTTGCAGTGAGCCAAGATCGCACCACTGCACTCCGGACTGGGTAACAGAGCAAGACTTTGTCTCAAAAAAAAAAAAAAAAAAAAAAAATTTAGAGTACGTGAGTATAAAGTGAAGGTTGCTTTTCATATCCTTCTCTATTCATAAATACCAATACCACTTCCTCCTTCAAAAATTTGTAGTTTAGGCCAGGTGTGGTGGCTCATGCCTATAATCCCAGTACTTTGGGAAGCCAAAGTGGGAGGATTGCCTGAGTTCAGAAGTTCAAGACCAGCCTGGGCAACACATCAAGACCACATCTCTATAAACTAAAAAAATTCACATTTAAATAAATAATAAATAAAGTTTGTAGTTTAGTGCGTTTTCTTTCCACTCTGTCGCCCAGGGTGGAGTACAGTGGCATGACCATAGCTCACTGCATCCTTGACTTCCTTGGCTGGGTTCAAGTGATCCTCCCACCTCAGCCTCCCCAGTAGCTGGGACTACAGGCACACACCATCACACCCAGCTAATTTTTATACTTTATGTGGAGACAGGGTTTTGCCACGTTGCCCAGGCTGGTCTTGAACTCCTGGGCTCAAGTGATCTACCTGCCTCAGCTCCCAAAGTGCTGGGTTTACAGCAGTGAGCCGTTGCGCCTGGCCCATGCATTCTCTCAAGACCTTTCCTAGGCTACTCTCCTCTGCTGCAATCTATACATGTGCCAGCTTAAGCAGATGTTGAAGAGGAGGAAGTGAAATGACAATCATTTTAAAAAATTCCTATTATGCCTGGGTATGGTGGCTCATGCCTGTAATCCCAGCACTTTGGGAGGCTGAGGTGGGCGGATCACCTGAGGTCAGGACTTCAAGACTAGCATGACCAACATGGAGAAACCCCATCTCTACTAAAATACAAAATCAGCTGGGCGTTGTGGTGCATGCTGGTAATCCCAGCTACTCGGGAGGCTGAGGCAGGAGAACTGCTTGAACCTGGAAGGTGGAGGTTGTGATGAGCCGAGATCATGCCATTGCACTCCAGCCTGGGCAACAAGAGCAAAAAACTCCATCTCAAAAAAAATTTTTTTTTATTGTGTGCCCTCCCACCTCCAAGTTTTGGCCTAATTGTAAATTAAGAATTTAGAATTAGAAAAATTTTGTAACAGTGGCATGTACTCCTGTTAACAACATAAAAGCAACCAAACATAGCATAAGCAATTCTCAAGATATGAACAGTGAACTTATGGGAATGGTAATAAACTACCAGAATTTTGTCATTTTTAGGGCATGACTTTGATGATAGAATAATACTTACTCCCATAGTAACTGCTCTCCCTTTTTTTCCCACCTCCACCAGGAGGGTGCACCATTGTTAACTGAAAACCACTGGCTGGGCACGGTGGCTCACGCCTGTAATCCTAGCACTTTGGGAGCCCAGAAAAAATTAGCCGGGTGTGGTGGTGCATTCCTATAATCCTAGCTACTCGAGAGGCAGAGGCAGGAGAATCACTTGAATCCGGGAGGTGGAGGTTGCAGTGAGCTGAGATTGTGCCACCATACCCCAAACTGGGCAACTAAGCAAGACTCTCTCTCAAAAAAAAAAAAAAAACCCAAAAAACTCAAAAACCTGATAGCCCCCTCACCTGTCACACAACACATGTCCATGGGGAACCTGGCGCTAAATCATTTGAAGATGACCTGCTTCTGGGTCAGGGTTTCATATGCAGCAGAATAGCTCCCTTGCTGCAATCTACTGAAAGTCAGCCCTCAATACAAGGGTTTCTAAAAAATATATATAAAATAAAACCATTGATATGAGTCAGGGTTTTTATTAATAGTAGAATTTCCTGGGTCCAACTGTACTGCTCACTAATCACCTACTAATAGCAACCCTGAATGGCCTTACTATACAAAGAATGAAGATGGTGATTGGAGCCAGGGAGATGTTTATCCTTCCTGGCTTAGAAGGACACTTCAAAGGGCCCAATAGAGTTAAAAGATTGCTTAAGTGGGTACCTTGTTTCTCAGGGATGGGTCTGCCCCTGCTTCTAGGAGCAGCGCAACTGTTTTAATGTTTCCGCTGAGCACTGCCGCATGGAGTGCTGATGTCCCATTCTAAGAGAAAATGACAGTGTGTGTCAGGACTGAACTCATAACCCTTGGCATTCAGCATTGCTTTCATCATAAAACCATCTGGGTGATAAGACTGTAACCTCAGACCCTTAAGCTTCTTTATCTTGCCTTGTACTTTTCAAAGTCACATCAACCCCTAGTATAGTGTCCTTGGATACACAGCTGATGGTCAGTACAAATATTGCTGATGTTCTCTTACAAGTGAAATAAGGAATCTGGCTGAGGGGGCACATGACTTCATGATCACTCAGTCAGTTTTACATACTTTGGGACTTGCTGCAGAAAAAAACAACAATGTTGTGCCAAATATTTTTATTCTTCAAGGACAACACATACAGTCTTTGTAGTTTTGCTGAGCCACTTCCAGCAAGGCTGGAGGAATAGCTGCTTAGCCAATGGGCTGACTTGTCAGAACAGCTACAGACACTCTGACCACTCAGGCAGGCAAGACTGTGACTGTGGAGCTTTACGGCTTAAGAGGAAGAGTATGTGGGTGAGGCAATGCCCCAGAGCTTTGAGCCGGGGCATGTCTGAGCACAGAAGGGTCTCACAGATGAGCTGTTAATGTTTTATGACATTTACTGCAAATATTTATCAAAATAAGGGAGCAGCTAAATCTGGCATGTAGCTGGACCAGGGAGGGGAGGGGAGGAGACTATAACAAAACTAATATAAGAACAGTGGGCAGTCATATGACATTGGTTCTAGAGGGTACATATGTCTATAAATAGTACCTAAATGCAAACTTAGTTTCCTAATTAATTACTCATAATAAAAACCACTCTGATTTTGTAAAAGAGTAAAATATCATACCCAGAGAAAAATTCCAGCACAGTAGCATTTTTCTGTGGTTGCTTTTAAATATGAATAATTCACTACTCTTGTAACAATTTACTTGTCTAAATCTTAGACAGTCTATCAACTTCACCTATATGTAACATGGGTTGAATTTTTTTTTTTTTTTTTTTGGAAACAGGGTCTTACTCTGTTTTCCAGGCTGGAGTGCAATGGCACCATCTCTGCTCACTGCAACCTCCACCTCCAGGGCTCAAGGGATTCTCCTGCCTCAGCCTCCTGAGTAGCTGAGACTACAGGCGCATACCACTGTGTCCCGCTAATTTTTGTATTTTTGGTAGAAACAGGGTTTCGCCATGTTGCCCAGGCTGGTCTCCAACTCCTGAGCTCAGGCGATCTCCCTGCTGAGGCCTCCCAAAGTGCTGGGATTACAGGTGTGAGCCACCATGCCCAACCAGGAGATTTTAAAAAGCCAAAAAACAGCTGTTTGAAACCAGACTAGATTTTGCAAAGTTCAAGTTTTCTAAAGCTTGTTCCTTTTATTCATATTACTCACTTTCATAGACAGTTTATTCTTACTTTACAAACAATTTTAACAAGTGCAGCTTTCTGGCTTTTTTTTTTTTTTTTGAGATGGAGTTTTGCTCTTGTCGCCTAGGATGGAGTGCAATGGCATGATCTTGGCTCACTGCAACCTCCGCCTCCAAGGCTCAAGCGATTCTCCTGCCTCAGTCTCCTGAGTAGCTGGGATTACAGGCGCACGCCGCCACTCCCAGCTAATTTTTGTATTTTTAGTAGAGACAGGTTTCACCATGTTGGCCAGGCTGGTCTCAAACTCCTGACGTGAGGTGATTCACCTGCCATGGCTGGGATTATAGCTGTGAGCCACCAGGTCTGACCAGGAGTTTTAAAAAAGCCAAAAAAGAGCTGTTTGAAACAAGACTAGATTTTGCAAAGTTCAAGCTTTCTAAAGCTTGTTCCTTTCATTCACATAATTCACTTTCATAGATGGTTTATTCTTACTTTGCAAACAGTTTTAACAAGCGCAGCTTTCTGGCTTCTAAAGTTCATGGCAGGCCAGGCGCAGTGGCTCACACCTGTAATCCTAGCACTTTAGGAGGCCAAGGCAGGAGGATCAGAGAATCACTTCTGTAATCCCAGCACTTTAGGAGTCCAAGGCAGGAGGATCAGAGAATCACCTGAGCCCAGGAATTAAAAGGTCAAGACCAGCCTGGGCAACATAAGTCTGGGCAACATAGCGAGACCCTGTCTCCAAAAAAAAGCTTATGGCAGATGAAAGTAGCCCATGAGCTGATTAGGGCAGAGGAGAGAGGCCAACACACTGACAACAGCAGTTCTGTATTAACTGTGTCAGCAAGAATGGAATCTAAAAATATAAAAAGCAGACACAAAATATCCAAAAAGCTTCTGAGATCATTCAAGGGCAAACAGATTTTATATACATTGATAGACCCTGAGAGGACAGCCCCAAAGCTAAGCCACTGTGTCAACTTAGAACAGATTTGGTGTCCTGTGTTTAATAAAACAGAAGCATTATATCTTGGGGGTCAGCAAACCACAGCCTGCAAATCAAATCCTGCAAGCTAAGAACGGTTTCTACTTTTAAAAATGTTTGCAGAGGCAGGGTTTCGCCCTGTTGCCCTGACAGAAGTGCAATGATGTAATCATAGCTCACAGTAACCTTGAACTCCTGGGCTCCAGCAATCCTCCTGCCTCGGCTGGGACTACAGCCACACACCACTGCATCCATCTAATTTTTAAATGTGTTGTAGAGATACAGTCTTACTATATTGTTCAGGATGGTCTCTAGCTCCTGGCCTCAAGCAGTCCTCCTGCCTCAGCCTCCCAAAGTGCTGGGATTATAGGCATAAGCCACTGCACCCAGCCTGTTTTTACATTTTTAAATGATTTTTAAAAGATTAAAAGAAAAAACTTTTTATAATATGTGAAAATATGAAATTCCATAAATACAATGTCCATGAATACATAACGTTTTATAGGAATTAAGATTTTTTTTTGAGTCAGAGTCTCCTTGTCACCTAGGGTGGAGTACAGTGGCTTGATCACAGCTTCATTTCCCAGGCTCGAGTGATGCTCCCACCTCAGCCTCCCAAGTAGCTGGGACTACAGGTGCATGTCATCATGACCAGTTGATTAAAAAAAATTTTTTTTAGAGATGGACTCTTGCTATGTCGCCCAGGCTGGTTCGGAACTCTTGGATTCAAGTGAACTACCCGCCTTGGCCTCCCAAAGTGCTGGGATTACAGGTGTGAGCCACCACACTGGGCCTTTTTGTTGTATTTTCTATGTTTACTTTTGGATTATTACAGCAGAGTGTGGGCAGTTGGGAGAGACTTGTATGGCCCACAAAGCCTAAAATATTTGTTATCTGGTAACAGTAATAGTTACTAATAGTTCAGTAAATATTACTAGACAGTAAATATTTACTATATATAGTATATAGTTATATAGTACATGCTATATGTTATATAGTATGTATTTATAGTATATAGTATATACTATATATAGTAACTATATACCATATACTAATTCTCCTACCTCTGGTTGAGGTAGGAAGATTGCTTAAGGCCAGAAGTTAGAGACCAACTTGGACAATATAGTGAGACCCTATCTCTACAACAAATTTAAAAATTAGATGGATCCAGTGGTATGTGGCTGTAGTCCCAGCTGAGGCAGGAGGATTACTTGAGCCCAGGAGTTCAAGATTACTGTGAACTATGATTGCATCATTATACTCAAGCTTGGGCAACAGAGTTGAAACCCTGTCTCTGAAAAAATTTAAGTTTGTACTATATATATATATAGTAGAGTATATAGTAAATATATTCTCTAGTATATATTTGCTATAGTAAATATCAATATTTATATATTAATATATTTACTATAAGTATATTAATTGGTAATATTTATTAATATTTACTATTGAGTAATATTTACTAAAATATTAGTAAGCATTACTATTAACAATATAATAAATAAAATGAATATAATCAATAATATAATTAATATTATATTAGTAAATAGAAATACTAATATTTACTAAGCCTTTACAGAAAAAGTTTGCTGACTCCTGATCTATAGTATAGGTTAGAAATATTTTAATCAAAAATGATCAAAATTTAGGCCAGGTGTGGTGGCTTACGCCAGTAATCCCAGCACTTTGGGAGGCCGAGGCCAATGGATCACTTGAGGTCAGGAGTTCGAGACCAGCCTTGCCCAGATGGTGAAACCTTGTCTCTACTAAAAATACAAAAATTAGCCAGGCGTGGTGGTGGCGCATCTGTAATCCCAGCTACTTAAGAGGCTGAGGCAGGAGAATCACTTCAACTGGGGAGGCAGAGGTTGCAGTGAGCTGAGATCGTGCGATTTTTTTGTAGCCAGTGACCTGGGCTACAAAGGGAGACTCTGTCTCAAAAAGCAAAACAAAACAACACAAAAAGATCAAAACCTAAAAAAGAGATTTGGCTTTATTTTTTAGGAGACCCAGGTCTCCATACTGACATATTTTCTGAAGCTTCCAGGTGTTTGAGGCTTATTTTATTTCACTTAAGGGAACAAAGCAGAGTGGTTCTTTGCTCAAGAAAATAAAGAGAACGAACCTAAGTGTCTGTTCTTCTTCCTTGATTTCACAAATCCTCCAAATGGTGTCGATACGGTATACTTTCCAATGTAGCTATTTCATTACTACTGTCAATTTTTTTTTTCTGGAAAACTAGGTAGTGACAGAACGTGGTTCACTCTTTCTACCACCTTCCCATTTCTACCAATGACCCTGGGATCGCCAGCATCAAGAAGCTGCAGGTGTGTTCCTTCAAGAATCCAACTAACCAGGCTAACTGTACGTAAACTCGACGCAGTCCCCAAGTGCGCACTTACTTTCTAACCTCTCTCTTACAGATTAGTAAAATTTCTTTAGGTCTTACCTTCAAAATACCAAGAGTGGGTGAGAATTTAAGCAACTCTTCTATGACATCATTATACCCTTTGTTGGCTGCTTTCAATAATGCCGTTGTGCCATCCTTAACAGAAAGGAAAATAAAAGTTGATTATTAACATATGTCTGTGTGGCCTGAGAGCTAAATGTCAGTTCAGAACTGGAAGTACCGTTGTCAGAAACTAATGAAATGTGTAAATGAAGCACAGATCTGAAATGTCTCTTAATCTAGGAGCATTTTAGAGCATATTAAGCAGTTAATTCTGCATGAAAGAGTATCAGATAAACCATGACTTAGATTATGTTAGAACTCTGCCATTTGGGAATTCATACTCCTATAGTTTCTGAGAACACTGAGCAGGGGACAGGGAATTTCAAGAGCATATTTTTAGGCCATAGATAGACCAGAGGCATTCTCTGCTGTTCATGATTTAGCAGAAATGACTGTCTTTAATAATTTAAATAATTGTTGAACTGTATTTACTGTTTTTGTTTTTAATTATACAACCTTGCCCTAGTCTGGTCTAGGTATCTGCCTGTGTGTGGGTAGTGGGGGTTAGGGACAGAGGTGATAGATTAAAATCTGCTAAAAGGCCAGGTGCAGTGGTTCACACCTGTAATTCTAGAACTTTGTAAGGCCAAGGTAGGAGGATCACTTGAGGTCAGGAGTTCAAGACCAGCCTGGCCAACATGGTGAAACCCTGTCACTACCAAAAATACAATAGCCAAGCGTGGTGGCACATGCCTGTACTTGGGAGGCCGAGGCATGAGAATCACTTGAACCCAGGAGGCAGAAGTTACAATGAGCTGAGATCATGCCACTGCACTCCAGCTTGGGTGACAGAGTGATACTCTGTCTCAGAAAAAAAATAAAATCTGTTAAAAAGAATGAAAAGTCAAATTCAAAAATCAGTATTTTGATTCTGTCATTTTTTGGCTCAAGAAGACAGTTTCCAAATTCCTTTTTCTCCTGTTCTCAATTATCAATCGCTGTGTTTGGAGGATCTAGTTCACAATTCTCCTGTAGCCAAGGAACTACTATGGCCTGCCATTAGGGTTTATCTGTAATCAGAAAGAAGGAACATGGAATTGGGGTGGGGGGTTCTTTTCTGGCTTCAGGGATTGTGAGAAGAAGAAGAGTGGGAGAGAGGGCAGTGAAGTGGTGGCAAACGCATCTGGCGATTTCCCTTTTTTGGAGCTTAGACTTGGAGAGGGGAGGGTGGGTTACGTAAGCAAGGGTTATACAAAGGCAACCAGGCCACAGTGAAAACACAAAGCAAACGGCCTAGGTGGTCAGGCTCTCTTCAAGCCTTCCTTATGGGGAAAGTGCTTGCTGTGGGGCACACCGAGGCAGTATTAGGTGACACCAGCAGAGGCGAGCAGAGACAGAGGGCCGGCAGGGAACAGGGTGCAGGGGTGTCTGCAGCTCCAGGGAGCAGGGATGACAGGCAGGGCCTGCAGGAGGCGCAGCACCAGTCAAGGGCTCCCCCTACCCTAGCCCCCAGGACAGCCTGGAGGCCCCCGTCTCTACCGTCCCCAGGCTAGAGGCTAAGATTCCACCCGCTCTAGTGAATCCCAAGGTCATCTAGGGTGGAGGAGGACAGAGACCGAGCAGCACCGAATTGGACCTTGACTTTGTTTTCCTGCTCAAGAGCAGGTAGAGTTTGGGAGGAAGCCCGTTTGGGCTGCAGGCTCAATCAAGACCCGTTTTCTCCGCACAGGTGTGCTGGGCGGCTTCGCTCCGTGGCCGCGCGCCCGGGCACTCACGTTCCGCGCAGCGTCGCGGTCGGCTCCGCGCAGCAGCATCACCCGCACCACCTCGCTGTGGCCCATCTGGGACGCGATCCACAGAGGCGCTGTCCCGTCCTGCGGGGAGAGGAGGCGGCGGCCGCCGTGACTGGGGCGCCCGGGCCCACCCACTCACAGAATGTCTTTAACACCAGGGCTCTGAAAGCGAAAACCCCGGGAAGGCACTCCCTGAGCGCGGATCACACTCTCCAGCTGATCCACACTGCCCAGGAGGCAGTGAGAAAAGAGGGGGTGTGTGTAGCCACGGGCACAGACGGCACGTGGCTGAGTCTAGGCTACTTGTGTAATTGCCAATATTCAATTTCTGGCTTATAAAACTATCCATTTAGTGACTGGATCTTTTACCAAAAAGTGTGATACAGACCATGGAAGGCTGCGTGGGAACCTTGCTTTGAAGGCTTGGGGGAGCAGCTGAGCTTAGCACAGCAGAACCAAATTCCACAAACCCAGAGAGAAGTCGGCCTCTTTCCCCCTAGACTATCCATTTCTTTGCTTTCCCAGTGGGTCACTCCTTAATGTTCACACCATACACTCCTCATTCCCATAGACAAGCAGGCAGTTTCCTTTGAGGTGGGGTCTAAAAGTCAGAGAACTCAAGTCATTTCTCCTACTCTTCTAGTCTGGTGTCCAGAATCCTCCACAGCCACCTCATCTCTTAGGGAGCTTAACTTTATGTGGAATATGTTGTTGTGTCTTCCAGGAAGTGATGCACCTGAACCAGTTATGGCAGGAGAGCATTTTGGGGAATATTTCCTCTGCGTGTATTTGGGAATATTTCTCCAGCATCTCTTTCTCTGTGCACACTAGGCCATGAGGCAGAGAAATATTGCTCCAGAGGAAAAAAAAAAAAAAAGGTAAAAACATGCAAGGGATGGAGAAGGATTTGACAGTAGGGTGGCTCCTGCCAGATGGGATGGAAGCCGGGAAAGCCTTCCAATGTATGAAGGAGCTAGAGAGGGAGGGGGAAGGTGGAGGCCAGATGAGAGTGTCCACGGTTTCTTCCCCCTCTAGACTGAATCTCGGGTGTGTTGTGGGGGATAGGTAACCTAGGGATGGTAGAAACATCAGATCAGTTATAGGGAATTCCAGATGGAAAAGGGTTTTCTCTTCTTGTGAGAAACCAGGAAAGTTACAAGTCCTTTAGAGAAGTTCTGCTCTCTGTTGGTGCCTCGGAGATAGGAGAGAAATGGCCAGGGGGTTTCAGAGTCAATGGACCGCAGTCCCCACAGCCCACGTTCGCCTAGCCCCTAGGCATCCAGAGTCCCGTCTGCCTGTGGGAAATCAGAAGCCTTAGAGAAACAGTGGGCTGGAGTGAGCCTGGGGTTGAGAACACAAGGCCACAACGTCCTGACTTCCTGAGTAGATATGACGGCCGGGCCAGCAGACAATGGTGAGACCAGCTGCATCCCTGGGGTGTACCGGTGCAGGACACCTGCAGACCAGAGAGGCCCACACAAGGGCCACGCATGAGTCTCCCCACCCCCATCTCAATGCCAGGATGATAGTCTGATCCTGAAAACTTAGATCCCTTTGTAGAGAAGGGCAAGAGGGAGCAGGATCCAGAACTGGCTAAAGGTAACCTCTGAGGTAATCATGATAATATGCTCCAAGAGACTGTTTTAGCCAGATAAGACTGAATTACTCATCGCGGGAGGAAGGGCTGAAGAGCAAAATGATTCAGTTATAGAATATAAAGTTACATTTACATTTTCTGCTGCTGTGTGTAATTTTAACCTTAGCCTACTAGCAGAAGCAGGCACAAGATTGTTGCCCATTGCTGTCCCGGGAAAGGCAGAGAGGATGAAGACATCTGAGTTGGGTGGGGGAAGCTTGTGACTTGGGAGTCCAGGAGGATCTGGGGGTGCTGAAGGGCAGTCAGAGGATGTTGGCACCTATCTTGGGAGAGACAGTGGAAGAGGTGCTGAAACAAAGGACAGAGAGAGGTGGAAGACACTTTAACCTACTTCATAATTTTTCCAGGAGCCTCTTCGTGGGAATATTCTTGAATCTAAATATTATTATGAGCAATTTGCACTTTAGTTTAAAAGCACTTCCATATTCTTTATTTGATTCTCCCAATTCAGGATTTAATCAATCATTCAAGCAACCGATAATGATAATTATTATTTGAGACAGGACTCTGTTACCTAGACTGCAGTACAGAGGCATGATCAGGGCTCACTGCAGCCTCAACATCCTGGGCTCAAATAATCCTCCTGCCTCAGCCTTCCTAGTAGCTGAGACTACAGGTGTGCACCACCATGCCCAGTTAATTTTTTTTTTGTAGAGATGGGGCCTTGCTTTGCTGTCTAGGTTGTTCTTGAACTCCTGGCTTCCAGCGATCCTCCCACCTCAGCCTCCCAAAGTGCTGAGATTACAGGTGTGAGGTGAGTCTGGCCTAAGCAACCAACAATGATGAAGCATCTTCTATGTCTCAGGTAGAGTGCTAAAAATAAGTCCTGGAGAGGAGACATGAAGGTCTCCAGACTGCAGTGCTATGATAAAGTATGGACAAAATGAAACAGCAGGGAGGGCTGCTGCATGGGGAATGCGGGCTCAGTGTCATGGATAGGCTGCCATCTGAACTGGGTCTTGAAGAAGGACCAGGATTTTGCTAGGTAAGAGAGAGGGGGAAGGGTCAAGCGAGAAGGAAAAGCAGTACAGTCACAGTGGCTTGGACAGGAATGGCTCCTTCACACGGGGTGGGAAATCCAGCTGCTGTAGCCAGAGGGGTGTGGGTGGGACTCTGGGAGGCAGAAGGGGAGTGTGGGTCTACGCCGGTGCTAATACTAATGTGCTTCTCAGTGCCCGAGTCTGTTTTGTTCTTTGTCGCTCTCTCTCCACCAGAGGGCAGGCAGAGAGAGGCAGCCAGCAAAAAAACGGCAGCCCACTCACTGCCTATTCCCTGTGCTTTTCCATGGCTTGGTCATTATCAACAAACTTGTATTAACAACTCATACTAATATGTGGGAAAGTGCTGAGAGGTGCTATATTATGAGAAATTGTCTCTCTCTCTCTCTTTCTCTCTCTCTCTCTCTCTCTCTCTCTCTCTCTCTCTCTCTCTCTCCCCCTCTCCCCCGCTACCTACCTACCTACCTATGATGGAGTCTTGCTCTGTCCCCCAGGCTGGAGTGCAATGGTGCCATCTCAGATCACTGCAACCCCTGCCACCCAGGTTCAAGAGATTCTCCTGCCTCAGCTTCTTGAGAGGCTGAGACTATAGGCATGCACCACCACACCTGGCTAATTTTTGAATTTTAAGTAGAGATGGGGTTTCGCCATGTTGGCCAGGCTGGTCTCAAACTCCTGACCCCAAGTGATCCACCCACCTCAGCCTCCCAAAGTGCTGGGATTACAGGCATGAGTCACCATGCATGGCCAAAAAATCATTATTATCAATTTAGAACATCAATGATAACACTCATCAAATATATCATCTTAATTAGAATAGTCATGGGAGGCGGAAAAAGCAATCAGTCCTTCCTGGCTGTGAGACTTAGGCAAATCACTCTCAGTCTCAGTGTCCTCTTGTCAAAAATTGTTAGCTTCACAAGATCAGCGAGAAAACATATAGAAAGGTGGTGAGCATAGGCACTGGCTCACAGATGCTTACGAAATGCTAACTGCATCTGAGTAGTATTTATCATGAGACACAATAAGCCCCTTAATACGTACTTTTGTTCACAAAATACTTCCATATGCTTTTAAATTTGATTCTTCCATTGACCTGTGAGACAACTGATTTTGAGCAAGTAGGAATGACTGATAAAATGAGATTTTGGGGCTGCCTGCATATTTCATTACTGATAATTACAACTACAAATCTGATTTGGGAACCCAGGGAGTTGCATATGAGTTAGAGCATTATTGTCAAATCAGATTACTTATCAGTTAGTTGGTTATTTAGTTTATGAATTAGGAGAGGTTTTCCTCTTTTGTACACCTTAATTTCTGTTTTCTTTTATTTTTTCCTTCCAGTATAATGGTTACAGCCTTCATTTTCATCATGAAAATGATGGGAGCAGTGGCTCACACCTATAATCCCAGCATTTGGGGGGCCAAGGCGGGAGGATGGCTTGAGCCCAGGAGTTTGAGACCGGCCTTAGCAACATAGTGAGGCCCCCACCTCTATAAAAAAAGAAAAATGATTTTATATATATTTAAAATTAAAGATATAAAAATAATTTAAAAAATGATGAAAAGTCGATTTAGCTCCTTTTTGTAGAGTTTTAGAATTATCAAAATGTGAAAAAACATTTAAAAATATTTAAATAAGTTTTTGAATCCTTCCAGACCAAAAAATATAGTTTTAAAATATATTAAATCAAATAAATCATTGTGAAGTTATAACCTCTACAGCACTTTTTTTTTTTTTTTTTAAAGGTAATGGCTGGGCATGGTGGCTCATGGTAATCCCAGCACTTTAGGAGGCCCAGGCAAGTGGACCCCTTGAGGCCTAGAGTTTGAGACCAGCCTGGCCAACATGGTGAAACCCCATCTCTACTAAAAATATAAAAGTTAGTCGGGTGTGGTGGTGAACGGCTGCAGTTCAGCAACTTGGGAGTCTAACGCAGGAGAATCATTCGGGCCTGGGACGGGGAGGTTGCAGCAAGTTGAGATAGCACCTCTGTACTCCAGCCTGGGCAATAGAGTGAGACTCCATCTCAAAAAAAAAAAAAAAAAAAGTAATAGAATATTTAGCTTGAAGAAGGATGAAATTCATAGGGTTATGATAGCTGTCCTTTACTATTTGTGTGTATATCAAGTAGAAAAGGATTTAGACTGATTTTTCAGGCCAAGTGAGAGAAAGAAGACAGACAGGTGAAAGCTACATGGAAACTTGGGTTTCCAATGTAGAAAAGTTTAATGAGGTTGGCTAAGACCAAAGAAAGTGATCAGATAGGAGTGAGTTCCCCATGCCTAGAGGTGTTCAACAGGAGCTGATCATCATAGAAAGGATTAGAGTACTGATGGATGGCTAAATAGAGTGACTTTTGTAGTCTTCTCCAACTCTGTTATTCCCTCATTTGATTTGAGATCATTTTTACAGCCAGATCACAGCATGAGATGGAGTGTATAACATGACCTGTATTGAAGACTAACCTTGTATGGTCTTATTTACGCTCCTGAGAGTATTTGGAAAAAAGAACTAAAACCATCCTCTTCTGTGGGAATGAGTATCTGAATTGGCACTAGCTCTTTGCTTTCACAATTTCCAGTCATCACAGTTGGGTTACTTCCACCTACAGGGTTAGGCCAGTCAGAGGTCTTGGGGACCAATTCTATTCTTGGACTTGGAAGTCCAGGAGCTGTGAGGAATCTTGACCATGGCAGAGAGAGTTCAATATTCAGATAACTTTCTTACCTCCCCTACCCTGACCTGGAGCCTATTTCTCGTGATTGTGTCCCTTGCCCCATATGCCTGGCCCAGCAAATGGGTCTGTAAGAGATGTCTCCCAGTGCTGCACTGCCCATGGTCTGACTCCATCCTCCCAGTCAAGGGTGATGGAACTGAGGATGGGCAGGCCAGCCAGTCACCATGGCCTGGTGCACAAAGATGAACTGTGACAATGACATGGCTATCACCAGAGTTTGGCAGTCTGATCCATAAACCTGGGGACCACATACTAGATAAGTAAGCAGATGAAACTGGCAAAAAAAGAAAGGAGTGGGGAGAGAAAGAAACAGGAAGGGACTTTGAGACGACAGAGAACACATGCTCATTAGACAAAGTGCAGCTTTGATTTCTAATGGGTTTTCTGTTCCAATGAGGCCTAGTTGGAACAGAAATGATAATAATAGCAATTCCTAACACTGCACTGTCTGTGTATCAGCTACTGCATTAAGAGTTTTGCAGGGATTGTTTTATTTAATTCTTGCAATACTGAGATTCAGGGAGAGTAAGCAACTTGCTCAAGGTCACACAGTTAATAAGCAAAATGTGGTCTGTGTTTCATTTTCTTAAGATATCCATATCCCCGTAATTTCCAAGCTGCTCTCCACCCAAAAATCTGCATCTGCTCCCTAGCTGCCTCTTACAGTCTTCCTGGGGACTGATGTCCTGCTCATGAGTCTGAGCCCTACATCTGGAGCCTTTTCTAATTCTCAGGCACTGATCCCTAAATGCTGCAGGCTTCCAGACCTCCCTGGTGCTCTGCACCAGCCATGGGGATCTTCTGGCAGTCGACACACTTTTTCTGAGTGTGTACCATGTGCAAAGGCAACAAGACACAGCCCCTGCCCTTGACAAGCAGCATGGCTTTCCTATGGCTGTCTGCTCCCATTTCCAAACCATCAGGATTCTATGCCAATCTTTTGGCTCCTCCCACTGCTGTTGCTGGGTTCATCCCTTCAAGCTTCCAACCTGGGAGAACATTTATTTTCTGGGCCCAGCTACTCTGTATACAAGTCTAGCTCAAGGCTTCTGTTAGGAGAAGTCACTTTATGAGATGGCTTTTCCTCTAGGCTTCAAAGAAATGCTGTTTAGCACATGAAAAAGACTAGATAGAGATGAGTTATGACTGGCCAACCTCAGCTCTGGGTAAACAGGGTCAGACCTCTGCCATTCTATAAAAGTGTTGTTTTAATAAGGTGGGTGAGTTGAGCTGGGAAAATATATGTCAAGGTATTTGATTAATAGAAAAATAGAAATAGCCACCTCAGCTAGTGATTAAAAAGGGTTGACTCATATCAACTCAACTTGGTGAGGACACATGGAAAGAAATGAAAATGAATTATTAGACTGATTATAGATTTCAGTGATCTCTGTGACTCTTGACCTCTTGGCTTAGGACAATATGGAAGGAAAATATTTTTCAAGTTTCAAATCAAGAACTTAGTCTTCGCATTGTCTCAGTATGACTAGCTTTGGGATTATGATTCCTCATCATGAAGTACTAAAAAGGTCTTCATTTAGTTCTCAGTGATAGAGTTACAAAGAAAAGTCATTCCCACTACGGTTCAGATTCCCTGAAGCTCATCTCAAATGTCAGCTGAGTAATTTCAATGTAACTTTGTCAACATCCTGTTACAGGATACCGTAATAAAATGATAGGGCTTCATAGAATGGCAATGCAGCAATTATAAATCACATTTATCCAAAAGTATTAAGAAATTAAAGCTGGCAGTTTTCTTTGTCCTTATTTAGTAAATTCAAGGATTTTCCATTAATGACTCAATGTGTCTGCTGAGATTTCAGAATAAAACATTGGTTTCCCAATGCTCTACCTATAGAATTTTCTACCATGTGCAGGCCATTTTAATAGAAACTTTTAATTAGACTTTTTTTTTTTTAAACCTCCTTATAACTTGTGACAAAGTCAGCCAGGACTGGTATTACTTTTGTCTTACTATGGCACTGTTTTCTTGAAACACAATAAATACGCAAAGTTTACACTTTCAGAGAAGACGGAACTTGAGCTAGTCTGACCTGGATAGATAACAACCTCTAATTATAAGCTCACAGTAGGTAATAAAAATTATTATGATCTGAGGACACAATGGGGTGAGTGTACTCTATAAAAAGGAAAAATTCCATTGCTTTTTCCCCCCAAAGCAATTCTTATTTTATAAGACACCCTTTTCCTGAGTAACAATTCTTTCAGGGCTGAACTCAAAATAATTCAAAGCAATTGCTTTAGACGCAGCCTTTAGAAGGTGTAGCATTTCGTTGCTCCTTGACCAGAGGGTGGATCCCTGCACTCAAAGACTAAGGCATCCACTTTGACCGGGTTATCCTAAGTCGTGAGGAAGGAAAATAACAGTGCTGTGTTGTGGCTACGGCTGCAGTGCTGGTTCACTCTTTAACCTCCTGGCTTCAACATCACTGCGTGACTCATTTTAGGTTTAAGTGGGCACAACTCATGTAACATTTGAAATATAATCTCGTATACCAGCTTCCTTTTTTACAAATAGTACTTTAGGCATATAAATGATAAACTTCAAAGTGCCAGAAATTAATTTGGAAGGATGTACTAATAGAGAGACTTGACAATCTTGATAACCTCTCATTGTAAATTCATAGTGGTATCTTCAATAATGGCTCCCAAATCAAACTTATGCAATCTAAAAATAACCAATTCCTCTTACTAATTTTGGGAAAATGAAGCCTCTGATTCAGAATCAATCAACAATAACAAAAAAAGGACCAATATGAAAATATTAAACTCCAATCCTCAAACATCAACTCTGGCGGTACAGAAGTGTAACTTTTTTGAAACTGCCTCCTTCCCCAGGAGTATTCCTGGAGCCACCTAAGAATAACTTTACAATTCTAAAAATATAATCTTAAATTGCTAGCACTGTCTGGTACATGATAAGTACTCAATAAATATTGATTGAATGTTGAATAAAACAATTGTTAAAATTTGGACATTTGAAGAGATCATCAGGCTCATCCTGCCTAGCCTCCTAATTTTCTTTTCTTTTCTTTTCTTTTCTTTTTTTGAAACTGAGTCTCACTCTTATCACCCAGGCTGTAGTGTGCAGGGAAGCAGCGCAATCTCGGCTCACTGCAACCTCTGCCTCCCGGGTTCGCGTGATTCTCCTGCCTCAGCCTCCCAAGTAGCTGGGACCTGCCACCACGCCTGGCTAATTTTTGTATTTTTAGTAGAGACAGGGTTTCATCATGTTGCCCAGGCTGGTCTCAAACTCCTGACCTCAAGTGATCCACCTGCCTCGACCTCCCAAAGTGCTGGGATTACAGGTGTGAGCCACCGTGCTCAGCCCAGCCTCCTAATTTTTAGTGATGAAAGTCTGGACCAGAGAGGCTGATTCACTTGTTCAAAACCACACAGCTCAAATTATTGGCAGGATGGATCGAGAGAACTCAGAATTCTTGACCTCAAAACCACTTTGCCTTCCTAACCTCAAACTATTCTGCCCAAAGGCTCTTTCTTTTTCTCAGGTTCCTTATGTGCTTGGGCTTCTAAAGACCAAAGAAGTCATATCCAAGAGATCAGACCAACCTTGAAGTTCTTATAGCTATTCATTATGTGAACACAGAGAGGCATTTCTGTCTTAGGTCAGATTACAGTGGAGATGTGCCTGGGTAAGAAATCAGCTTGTCTTTTCCCTAGGAAACCACTTTTATAGTAATGTTTCCTTAATTTGAAATGTTTTGTTAAAAATAAATTAATCTGGGGCCAGGCATGGTGGCTTACACCTGTAACCCCAGTACTTTGGGAGGCCAAGGTGTGCAGATCACTTGAGGACAGGAGTTCGGGACCAGCCTGAGAAACATGGCTGCCTATCAAAATGTATCTCTACTAAAAATACAAAAATTAGCTCGATGTAGTGGCACACACCTGTAATCCTAGCTATTTGGGAGGCAGAGGCATAAGAATTGCTTGAACCCAGGAGGCAAAGGTTGCAATGGGTCAAGATCGAGTCACTGGATGACAGAGCAATACTCTGTCTCAAAAAAAAAAAAGTTAATCTGGGCAAAAATAGTACCTACACAAGAGAAGCTAATCATAATACCGTACATTTTGATGGTTCTTCACTGTTTATAAAGTGCTGCCTGTATAATCTTGCATTTCTGTTATTTTTTCTTCGTTTAAATTATTACTCTGTTCTGTTGCCAAGACTGGAGTGCACTGGTGCAATCTTGGCTCATTGCAACCTCTGCCTCCCAGGTTCAAGCGATTCTCCTGCCTCAGCCTCCCAAGTAGCTGGGATCATAGGCACACACCACCACGCTTGGTTAATTTTTGTATTTTTAGTAGAGATGGGGTTTCATCATGTTGGCCAGGCTGGTCTCGAACTCCTGGCCTCAAGTGATCCTCCCGTCTTGGCCTCCCAGCGTGCTGGGATTACAGGTGTGAGCCACTGCACCCAGCTTACATTTCTGTTCTTTTAGTATCAGTTAACTGACTTGCTATATGTTAGCTTGCTGTTGGTAAATGAAGTTTCAACAGTGTAATAACTGTGAGAGATGAAAGTGCAGAATCTCCTAATGATTCCAATGGAATGGAGTCTTCTTTGGCTTGGTGGAAGAAGTGGTAGGCACGTAGTAAGGCAGCATTATTGGCAGGGGCTGGACTACTGACCCACATCTGTTTACCTATGCCCCACGCCAGCCTGCACTCATTAGACCAGTGCAGCCATAATTTATTTGCACAGGAGGTGGCAGAGTGCATACTTGACCTCAGACATCAAACACTTAAGTTTTAAAAGTACTAAATTATGATGTCAGCTTGGTTTCATAGGCTTTCAGGTGAGCTCAGAGCATAGAACAGTAGATACCCTAATCAAAGATTAACTTTTCATCACAGAAGCAGAAGGGTTTAAAGAATGCCCTGAGCTGACTGGTTATCTTAGGTATGTGATGCCAGGGGACACCCAGCCCTCCCTGCCCCATGCTCCATGTGCTCGGGCAAATGTCAACAGTGGACATTACCTGCCTTGGCTGGTTGACTTTTGCTCCTGAAGCCAGCAGTAATCGAATAACATCCAAGTAACCACCTTGGGCAGCTAGGAAGAGGGCAGTGGCTCCATCCTGAGAGAGAACAAATTAAAAGCATTAAAAACATTATCTTTCACATTTATTTTAAAAGAAATTAGGCCGGGAGCAGTGGCTCATGTCTGTAATCCTAGCACTTTGGAAGGCTGAGGCAGATGGATCCAGGAGTTGGAGACCAGCCTGGCCAGCATGGTGAAACCCCATCTCTACTAAAAACACAAAAATTAGGCCAGGCATGGTGGCTCATGCCTGTAATCCTAGCACTCTGGGAGGCCGAGGTGGGTGGATCCCTGAGGTCAGGAGTTGGAGACCAGCCTAGCCAACATGGTGAAACCCCGTCTCTACTGAAAAAAAAAAAAAAAAAAATTAGCCGGACATGGTGGCAGGTGCCTGTAATCCCAGCTACTCCAGAGGCCAAGGCAGGAGAATCACTTGAACCCAGAGGCAGAGGTTGTGGTGAACTGAGATCATGCCACTTCACTCCAGTTTGAGTGAAACAGCAAAACTCCATCTCGAAACAAAAAAGAAAAAGAAGCAACAACAAATAAAAATACAAACATTAGCTGGGCATGGTACCATGTACCTGTAATCTCAGGTACTAGGGAGGCTGAGGCAGAAGAATCTCCTGAACCCAGGAGGCGGAGGTTACAGTGAGCCAAGACTGTGCCACTGCATTCCAGCCTGGGCAACAGAGTGAGACTCTGTCTCAAAATAAATAAATAAATAAATAAAATAAAATAAATTTAATTTAAAATATACACATTTAATATAATTTTCCGTCTCCATCTCTTTTTATGTTTCCACCTCTTTGTCAGTGAAGAGCCAAATGTTAGATATTCAAATCCCTCAAACCTCATCTTTAAAACATTTATTTTTAATCTATTTTTTAAAATTAACTGGGTGAGGTGGCATGTGCTTACGGTCCCAGCTATTTGGGGGGGGGCTGAGGCAGGACGATCACTTGAGCCCAGGAAGTTGAGGTTACAGTGAGCCATGTTTGCACCATTACACTCCAGCCTAGGGAACAAAGTGAGACCCTGCCTCAAAAAAAAAAAAAAAAAAAATTGAGAATAAAAGATGTTCTTTTTTTTTTTTTTTTTTTTAAATATACAGGTTTTCACCAGGTTGGTAAGGCTAGTATTTAACTCCCGACCTCAGTGATCCGCCCGCCTTGGCCTCCAAAGTGCTTGGATTATAGGTGTGAGCCACTGCGCCCAGCCGAAAGATGTTCTTTTAATTAGATCTTTCCTACCTTTTCCCCTTATCCTCGTTCCCCCAATATGAGGGTTCTGCAAGAATTAAAATACAATATGCAGTATGGTGGCATGCACCTGTGGTCCCAACTACTCAAGAGGCTGAGGCAAGGGGAATCACTAGAGCCCAGGAGTTAAAGACCAGCCCTGGCAACATAGCAACTAACACTCTCTCTCTCTCTCTTTCTCTCTCTCTCTTTCTCTCTCTCTCTCTCTCTCTCTCTCTCGACAGGGTCTCACTCTGTCACCCAGACCAGGAGTGTAGTGGTCTGACCACGGCTCAATGCAGCGTCAACCTCCTCAGCTCCAGCGATTCTCTCACCTCAGCCTCCTGAGTTGCTGGGACTATAGGCAGGTGTGTACCACTACGCCCAGTTAATTTTTTGAAAGAATTTATAGTAGAGACAGAGTCTTGCTATGTTGCCCAGGCTGGTCTCACACTTGGGTTCAAGCGATCCTCCTGCCTCTGCCTCCCAAAGCACTAGGATTGCAGGCATAAGCCACCACACCCAGATGACCCTGTCTCTAAAACATAAAACAAAATAACCCTGTAAGATGTTTTCAATAAAACTGCCCTAAAAATAACCTCCACAAAGTGGCTCTCTGCCAGCCCAGCAGACACCAACAACACCTATAAACATAAAAAACCAATCCTGCATAAAGCCCAAAGCCAGTGCTCCTTTTCCAGTGCTCTTCAGTTTTTGTCTTAACTGAGTATCTGTCTCCTCTGGGCATTTCTGTTTTCTTGGACACATGTCGTTCGGTGATTTCAGCAGATACATCGATCAGCTGAGCGCGTGCATTCTCCCCAGATGCTCACTTCAGCCTGGTAACATTCACAGCACAGGGAGAGCTTCATTGTTTTCAGACTACAGTGAAAACCAGAGCACACCCTAGAGGAAAGCACCTAGCAAACCCAGCTCATTACCACACCTGCTGGGAACACTAAGCTCAAGCAAAAATATAAGACACGTGTCCCTGCAAGTCCAGCCACGTGTGTCACGTGGAGGGTCCTAGATTTCCAGTGGGTGTCAGCTGAGCTGCCAAACTGCCCTCAAGGCGATCATTAAGAAATTAATCGGCCTCTACAGATTTTCAAGCAGGTGTTTTACATGGGGATAAAATTTTCAGAAAGTCTACAATGCCCTTAGCTGCTGAAAACTCTCAGGAATTTTTTCTTTTTAATTTTTTTTTAACTCTCAAGAATTTTTCAAGATGAACTACCCATCCATTTTTCACTGTTCCAGTTCTACCTACTCACCCACATTTCAATTGTTTTCAAGGAAATATTTAGATTGTTTGGGTAAAGGTAAGGATCTTAATGTAAAATAGGAGATACAATGCATGAAATTTCTTGAGTCACCTTAAAACAGAGAGGAATTTACTATGGAAAGGGGCTTTTCTTTTCCAAACACTTTGGCTTTTCCTACTCAGTGTGTGTGTGTGTATGTGTGTGTGTGTGTGTATGCCCCACACACTCTCAGATATACTTTACCTATATATAGCCAAAGACATATCTAACCTTTAGACCTGTGTTTCTTAGATTTGGCTACATGTGAGTACTACCTGTTGTCCAAGCTGTGCCTTCAGAGACTCCAGTTTTGTTGGTCTGGGGTGAGCCTCGAAATTGGTATTTTTTAAACCTCCCCAGATGATTCTAATGGACAACCAGAGGTGAGAATTGCTTCTTTATTTAGATCATTATCAAGTAATTCAATCGTTCTACTGGTAATGTTGTAGGCTCAGAGTGTTATGGATTTTGAACTGCAGAGGGTAAGGCTAGTTACTATGAATTTCAAAGAGACCTGTGATTTGTCAGGGTTAACCATGTAAACTCTGGAAAGGGGGTTCAAATGGAAAATTTCACACCTACACAGATCATTACATGTCTATGAAAGTATAGTGCCCCAGGCATAAGGGTTAAATGTCTAGCTGTAGGACAGCCTAAAATATGGTTCCTAAATAATTGGAAGTAGGAATTTTTCCACTCTTCACCATGAGACTGTCAAGTCAATTCATCTCCCTATATTCTATTTTTTTCCTACAAAACTGGAGTAATGTTTGCCGTAAATCCTATGGCATTATAGTGACAATCAATTGGAAGAGCCCGTGGGTGATGTGCTAATTGCCAGTTAGCTGCAAAGGACCCACACCAGCAGTGGACGCCTTTCAAAGGTCAACGGCATGCATATATTTTACAGGTCTTTATTGCCTCACTTTTCTTCCAAATACCTTAGATTGCTCCTCTTTGTGCCCTTCCTCATAAACACTACTACAGTATAGTTTGTATATCCAATGAGCACATTTAGAAAAATTTTGTATATTTTGGTTTTCAGCAAGTCCATATGCTGGGCTTTGTGGTTTGTCTTGATATGAATAAGTATCACATAATTTTTGAAGGTCTTAATTGTATAGATGCATGAAATTTTACACACAACAAATAGATTTAAAAGGGAGAACAAAGATGGGTAAATAAGATACATGGTTTCTTTTATTTTTGCGGGAGATGGGGGGTTGGGGAGAGGGGGGACAGAGTCTCACTATGTGGACCAGGCTGGAGTGCAATGGTGCGATCTCAGCTCACTGCAACCTCCACCTCTTGGGTTCAACAGATTCTCTTGCCTCAGCCTCCTGAGTAGCTGGGATTACTGGCATGTGCCACCATGCCCGGCTAATTTTTGTATTTTTAGTAAAGAAAGGGTTTCACCATGTTGGTCAGGCTGGTCTCGAACTCCTGACTTCGTGATCTACCTACCTCAGCCTCCCAAAGTGCTGTGAGCCACTGCATGAGCCACCACACCTCATCCTGTGGACATACGTGAAGAAGTAATTTTCAACTCTGGCTGACGATTAGAATCATCTGGGGAGGTTTAAAAAAAAAATACCAATTTCGAGGCTCACTCCAGACCAACAAAACTGGAGTCTCTGAAGGCACAGCTTGGACAACAGGTAGTTCTCACATGTAGCCATGGCGTGAGCTACCGTGCCCGGCCAGATACGTGGTTTCTATATAAAAAACCCCATCTGGTCCGCTACATATTTTTCTCTTGACTCAGTCCAAAGTCTTACTATCCATTAAATATTTTTGAATTGGCATTTTTGGCGTCTGAATTTAGACTGCAATTTTGTGCGTGATGAGGAATGTCCTAATGTCCCCCTGAAATGCACTCACATAAAGTTGGTCGTGGATGTTTGCTCCATGCTTCAGCAAGGTCTCCACCACCTGCATATGCCCGTACTGACTGGCAGCCAACAGGGCGGTGCCTCCATCCTGTGGACATGCAAAGTATAAACACATTAGAGTAGGTGCAGGCACATATTTCACCAAGCAGATGCTCCTCACATACACAGAACATAGGAAAAGAGTTTTCCCAAAGATAATAACAACAACTCACTTTCCCTCTTTTTTTTGAGATGGAGCCTCACTCTGGTGCCCGGGCTAGAGTGCAGTGGTGTGATCTCGTCTCACTGCAACCTCCACCTCCCAGGTTCAAGCGATTCTCTTGCCTCAGCCTCCTGAGTAGCTGGGACTACAGGCATGTGTCATCATGCTTGGCTGATTTTTGTATTTTTAGTAGAGACAGGGATTCACTATGTTGGCCAGGCTGATCTTGAACTCCTGACCTCAAGTGATCTGCCTGTCTCAGCCTCCCAAACTGCTGGGATTACAGGCATGAGCCACCGCATCCAGCCTACTTTCCCTCTTTTTTCCCTTTTACTTTTTTCTTTATAATTATGGCAGGGTTCATCCTAAGGACAGGGAGATGTTGTATATGTGGATGGCTCGCTAGAGACATATTACAGTTATTTGACTAAGTAATTTATTATAAATTAATTTAGAAAATTCCTATGCCAAATGCAGAATCACCTGTTTGCTTCTCAATATGAGAAACACAGAGCAGAAAGTCTGTACCAAGTCTTGTCAGTTTTTGGAATCATCCGAAGAGCCTCCTAGGGCTTCTGGCCAGAGACTCTCCTGGCAAACACCGTCTTCTCTGTGTGATGTAAACCAGTGGTAGGCCACTGAGATTAAAGTGTTTTTATGGTGTAACCCTCAGGGGACACTGCCCTCATGGGACAAGATCTGCACCCATTAAAAGAGCAGATAGCTATGGCACATTCTGTGTGTCTCTCACTAGCCTACTGTTTTCCTTTGAACATGTGCCAATTTGTCCAGGCCTCTTTAAAAGTGTGGCCCTTAAAAGTAAGCAGAAGCCTGAGAACATGGCAAAACCCCATCTCTACAAATAATGCAAAAATTAGCCAGGGTGTGACGGTATGCACCTGTAGACCAGCAACTTGGGAGGCTGAGGTGGGAGGATTGATTGAGACCAGGAAGTGGAGGTTGCAGTGAGCCAAGATCGTACCACTGCACCCGAGCCTAGGTGACAAGTGAGACCCTGTGTCAGAAAAGAAGAAAGAAAAAAAAAAAAAAGAAACCAACTAAGCAGAACACTGTAAAATACAGGTGCTCTGATGTGGAATGCAGTATTCCTGTGTTCCATCTACTCTATTTTGATCTCTACAGCCTAAATTAGAATGAGCTTTTCTACCAACCACATCACACTGCTCACTCATTGAGTTTGTGGTCAACTAAAACCCTTAATGGTTTTTCTCAGGTGCTACAGCTAAGGCATTCGCTTTTCCAGGGTTGAATTGTTTGGCTCTTTGAACTGGACCTCTGAGCTAATTATAATTCAAAAACACATAATCTGGTTCTAAAATATGAGTCATAAATGTAAGATACTGTAGTTTCTAAATTTGGGCATACAGTGTTTGTTCAAAATGCCTACTCATAGAGCCCCACCCTCAGCCCCACCTTCAAGTAGGTCTGGGGTGAGATCCAGAAATATACCTTTTGACCAGTCATGCGGCTTTATTGTGTGGGCAGGTGGCAGGTGAGTCTCATGTGGAGAAACACTGCTATAAGAGGTCTCGTGTTCACAGGCAGGTAATATCCCACGGGGTTGCATGTGATGTGGCTGGGTAGGGCTTCCCCAGGGACAGGCTCTGTGGTGGGGGAGGGTGCTTGAGATGGACTTTGAAGAGTGGGGAATGGAGGGGAAGGAGACTGAAGTCTGAGGCTGGTGGCAGATGGTGGTGGTGGGGAGGCATCACTAAATTGCGTAACAGCAGGAATAAGCACCATTTCTAAGCTTTGTCCTGTCAATTTTCCTAGCTCTTTGCCCAATAAAGTAACAGAAAAGATAAAATATGATGATTCTCATAGAACTGCTAACTTTTAATTCTGTATGTATGTCAGGGTTTTGCTCTGTTGCCCAGGCTGGCTGCAGTGGTGCACTAATGGCTCATTGCAGCCTTGAACTTTTGGGCTCAAGCAATCTTCCTGCCCTATCCTCTTGAGTAGCTGGCACCACAGGTGTATGCCACTGGGCCAGCTTTTAAAATATTTTTTACTTTTTGTATAGATGGGGTATGCTATGTTGCCCAAGCTGGTCTGGAACTCCTTGGGCTCAAGTAATCCTCCCACCTCAGCCTCCTGAGTAGCTGGCATCACAATACCTAGCTGATTTTTTTAAAAATGCTTTATAGAGATAGGGTCTTGCTACATTGCCCAGGCTGGTCTCCAACTCTTGGTCTCAAGCAATCCTTCCACCTTGGCCTCCCAAAGTGCTGGGATTACAGGTATGAGCCATCACACTTGGCCTCTTTTATTTAATTTTTAATTTTTTTTTTTTTTTTTGAGGCAGGGTTTCACTCTGTCATCCAGGCTGGAGTGCAGTGGCGCAATCATGACTCACTACAGCCTTGACCTCAGGCTCAAGTGATCCTTTCATCTCAGCCTCCCAAGTAGCTGGGACTACAGGCACATGCCACCAGACCTGGCTAATTTTTGTATTTTTGGTAAAGACAGGGTTTCGCCATGTTGCCCAGGCTGGTCTTGAACTCCTGGGCTCAAGCGATCTGCCTGCCTCAGCCTCCCAAAGTGCTAGGTGTCAGCCACCATGCCAAGCCTTTTGTATTTTTAAAAACACAGTTTGGGGGCATATAGATTTAGTGACAACGAGAACAACTGTTGAAGCAAAGTTTTGATGACAGGATCATATTAAAACTCAAAGCCTCTCAGCCCTCTCTTCTTCCCATGGAAAGCTCTTAGATACCTGCAGCTGAAAGCTCTTGAAAACCTGCGGAATTGCTCATCCTGGGTTCCATGGTCCATGGATTTCTGCGATAGTACAAACTGGCTCATACACAAAGGCTTTAGCCAGTATTAACTTGTTAACCAAGCAGACCGAGGCAGTCATACGGTCACTCATGATCATTGTGACCTTAGTTCAAAGAGTTGAGATCTAGGTTCATAGAACTTTACTTTCTATTATTAGTCACATCACTTTTATAATAGAAAATAAAACAACAATGTAAAAAATATATAGTATTACTGTATGTTATACTCAGTATATTTGGAGGCATATACATAGTACAAGAGCAGGTTTCAGAAAAGACAAAACCTTATATGAAGTTCACATCTATGTAATGGTTAGAATTTTATTATTTATTTACTTTTAATTTTTTTGAGACAATGTCTTCCTCTGTGACCCAGGCTGGAGTGCAGTAGCACAACCATGGCTCACTAATGCCTTGACCTCTCAAGCTCAAGTGATCTGCCCGCCTCAGCCTCCCAAATAGCTGGGACTATAGCCATGTGCCACCACACCCAGCGAATTCTTTTTTTCTTTCTTTCTTCTTCTTCTTTTTTTTTTTTTAAATAGAGACGAGGGCTCGCTTTGTTGCCCAGGCTGGTCTTGAACTCCTGAGTTCAAGCTATTCTCCTGCCTCAGCTTCCCAAAGTGGTGGGATTACAGGCATGAGCCACCTTGGCCAGCTCCAGTAGTTACCATTCCCACTGGAAACTCCCTTGATATCTAAATAGTACACCAAAAGGATTAACTAAGAAAACCTAAAAATTTCCAACTTGGTGTATTTTCAGGAATTAAAAAATTATAATTAAACTAGAAATGAGCTGACAATTACAAAAATCTTATGACAGTTCAAATTCTGCTACTACAAAATTTTATCATGTAAAATCATACTGTGAACACGAAATTGACCTTTCTACACTCTCAGCTTTCTTATCTGTATGTCAAAAATGAAAATCAATTACTTCTTTTTGTTTTTTGAGATGGAGTCTCGCTCTGTCACCCAGCCTGGAGTGCAATGGCGAGATCTCAGCTCACTGCAACCTTGGCCTCCCAGGTTCAAGAGATTCTCCTGCCTCAGCCTCCTGAGTAGCTGGGATTACAGGTGTGCACCACCATGCCTGGCTAATTTTTTTTGTATTTTTAGTAGAGACAGGGTTTCACCATATTGGTCAAGCTGGTCTCAAACTCCTGACATAGTGATCTGTCTGCCTCGGTCTCCCAAAGTGCTGGGATTATAGGCGTGAGCCACTGCACCCAGCCAATTACTTCTTTAAAAGAAGAACCACTATACAGTTTCCCAACTATATAAACTGTAACTATGTATTATGTATTTCAGTGAGGATAGCTCATCAAAGTAAGCTGCCTGCCAAACCACCCTCTTTAGAAATCTCTCAGATCTAGTAGGATCAGATTAATTATTTCAACAATTCCTATCACAGTATCAGAATTAATCTTAAGTGGGAAAAAGCACATGAAAACAGGGAAAGTTAGAAAGCCACTGCTACTGTGCCCCTCCTGGTTATAAAATTTAGTGTTCTACAGTAGAAAGGTATCAGTTCAGGAAAGGATGTCAATAATTCCCCATAAAATTTTTCAATTGTGAACCCAGAGTAAAAATGTCATGTTTTGAATCAAACCCTTAGAACTACCCCTGAAACATTACAAGTAACCTTAAGGAAATCCACTTATTTAGGTTTGAGAATCCTGTAAAAAAGAAAACACAAATTTGTACCATAGATGAAGGGAAAAGCAATACCCATGGCTGCTGAAATTCTTCAGAATACAAAATCAAGAAGGTTGTCTTACTTTAGTCCTAAATTCAGTGGATGCTCCAAATCCAAAGAGAAATCTCACGACATCATTATGGCCTTGCTGGGCGGCAAAGAATAGGGCAGTTGTACCTGACTGGGAGAGAGGGAGAGGCTAGTTTTAAAAGACATTTGGTTATATTACATTTGAATTGAACATCTGCAAAGAAAGCAAAACAATATCCTTGCATATAAACCTTCTCGCCTAGGAAGGGGCTACATTTCAACAGATTCTTATTTTTTGGTCAGAGAAGTGACAAAAGGAAAACTTTATTCTTAGTGAAACAGGATGAATAGCTAAAATGTGGAAGCCACTTAAGTGTCCATCTACGGATGAATGGACAAGCAAAATGTGACGTATCCATACAATAGACCATTACTTAGCTAAAAAGGAAAGGAAATTCTGACATATGCTACATGGATGAGCCTTGATGACATTATGCTAAGTGAAATAAGGCAGTCACAAAAGGCCAACAACTGTATATGATTCTACCGTGAGATCTTTTATTTATTTATTTATTTATTTATTCATTCATTCATTCATTTATTTGAGACAGAGTCTTGCTCTGTCACCCAGACTGGAATGCAGTGGTGCCATCTCAGCTCACTGCAACCTCTGCCTCCCAGGTTCAAGTGATTCTCCTGCCTCAGCCTCCCAAGTAGATGGGATTACAGGCGCACACCACCACACCTGGCTAATTTGTGTTTTTAGTAGAAACAGAGTTTCACCGTGTTGACCAGGCTGGTCTTGAAGTCCTGGCCTCAAGTGATCTGCCCACTTTGGCCTCCCAAAGTGCTGGAGTTACAGGCATGAGCCCTGCACCTGGCCTACTGTGATATCTAAACTGGTCAGAGTCATAGAACCAGAAAGTAGGATGGTGGTTGCCAGGGGCTGGGAGAAAGGGGAATATGGGAAGTTATTTTTTAATGGATTCAGAATGGCAGTTTTACAAAATGAAAAGAGTTATGAGATAGATGGATGGTGATGTGATTGTACAACATTCTGAATATATTTAATAAGACTGAACTGAACACTTAAAAATGGCTCAGAGGGTAAAGTTTACATTATGTGCATTTTACCATAATGAAAAACAATAAATATTTTTTTTAAAAAGAGATGCAGAGGATGGCCAGGCACGTTGGCTCACACCTGTAATCCCAGCACTTTGGGAGGCCAAGGCAGGCGGATTGCCTGAGGTTGGGAGTTCGAGACCAGCCTGGCCAGCATGGTGAAACCCCATCTCTACTAAAAATACAAAAATTAGCTGGGCGTGGTGGCACATGAATGTAATCCCAGCTACTTGGGTAGCTGAGGGAGGAGAATCGCTTAAGCCCGGGAGGCAGAGGTTGCAGTGAGCCGAGATTGTGCAATGCACTCGAGCCTGGGCAACAGAGCAAGGTTCCATCTCAAAAAAGAAAAAAAAAAAAGTGAGGCAGAGGGATATCTGACCCAGAGAGAGGGCAATGTGACCACATAGGCAGAGACTGGAGAGCTGTGGCCATCAGAAGATTGCTGATAGCCACCAGGAGCTGGAAGAGGCAAGGAAGGCAATCTCCCCAGGAGCCTCCAGGACGAGTGTGGTATAGCCCACACCTTGATTTTGGACTTCTGGGCTCCAGATCTGAGAGAATCAATTACTAATGTTCGAAGCCACCCAGTTTGTGCTAATTTGTTACAGCAGCCCTTGAAAACTAATGATACTTGTTACAGTGTTTGTTAAACACAAGCATTCATTAATAGAGGGAAGAATTCCAGTTACATAGTGCCCCAGAGTAGAAGACTACTTGTGCAAGAAGGAAAATAAGTAATTCACCCACAAACTTCTCCAATTACACAAGCCCAGAGTAAAACTGGCTCAAAACATTTCTTAAAATGGGACATAATAACAAGAGACAGCCTGATTCCAACATTTTAACTGATCATATTCTGAGACACAGTTTTTAGCATGATTCTTATCTACTTTTGCAAGCCTGCTGAAAGATTGGTATCCAAACCATTGTGTAATATGAGCAAAATCATGATACCATTTTTGTGGGCAACATACCTTTTTCCTATAGTGATACTCTTCACTTCTGAGCTTGGAGCTTGGGACAAAGCTAACACTACCTTTTACCAGGCACAGTGAAAAGAAACCCCTTTTTCCATAGTTTACCCAAGCTGTTAAGGTGGTAGGTCTCACTCATGTGTGAAAAGCACATGTGTGTGTGTGTGCATGCATATGTGGGATGGGAGTCGGGACAATAAGACACACTGAGACAAGCAGGATCCACCCACCTGGTTGCCTGTTTTTTAATGTAGTCTAGAAAAAAAAAGCGCCTTACTCAAGCTGTAGCTTGCCTAACTTCCCGCTGATGGCAGCAGTGGCCTATCTGGAGCAGCAGCTGTGAAGATGCAGGATGCCACAGGGGAGGTGCAGCTGGGGTTGCATGCTTCTCGGGTCCAGTGGGAGCTGGAAGCAGGCGGGAGCCCCCCCCCCGCCGCCTTACTGAGTTGGCTGGGTGGGAGCAGCCATGCCCAGCTGTGGCTCTGGTTTTGGGCATCCCTGTGTTCTCCGAGCCTGGTAAGCCCCCACCCCCTGCCCCTGCAAGCTTGGAAGTACCTGCTCTCGCTCCCTGGCCTCTTCCCACTTCTGGTACCTGCTCCGGTGTGGAGCAAAGTTGTAGCTGAGCCCAGATACTGTCTGTCATGACCTGGCTGGGGGTATGCACGCTTCAGGTGTGCGTGCTTGAGGTGGTGCTGACATGCCAGCCCAGCCCCACCACCTTGGTCCCCTCTGGACTTTGGGTGCCAACAAGCACAGGAGGGAGGCCAAGGGGCTGAGGGCAGCTAGGTGTGGGCCTGTAGGCACCCCTTGGCAGGAACAGTCTGGGTGCCATGGATGGCATGTTGATGTTGGGAGGCAGACAGGTTCCCCTTCATGGCTGCCCACGGACCAATTAACACACACTTCCTCCTTTCTGACCCCATAAAAACCCCTGACTCAGCCAGATTCACACAGATGTCTGGACTACCAGCTGCTGGAAGGATCTACCCACTGTGGGTCTCCTGTCCACTCAGAGCTGGACACAGAGGTCAGTACTACCAGCTGTGGGATGGAGCTACCCATTTCAGGTCTCTTCAAATTGTCAGGATGACCTGTCTATGGAAAGGAGCTACCCACTTCAGGTCTCCTGAGAGCTGTTCTGTCACCCAGTGAAGCTCCTCTCCACCTTGCTCACCCTCCAGTTGTCTGCATACTTCATTCTTCTTGGATGCAACACAAGAATTCAGGACCTGCTGAATGACCCTGTTTATAAACAAACAGGGCTGAAACAAGCCCCCTGCTCGCCACATTGCAGGTGAAGAGGAGTGAGGTGCTGTGGCCTTTTGTGGAACCCAGACCTAGGGACTCCCCAAACCAGGGCTGTGACACCCTCTTTGGGGCTCTGTGGTTCCTGGTGTCTCCAAGCTTCCAGGCACCACCACATTCCCTGGTGCCTATGGCAGAAGCCACTTGGGGTATGCATGGTCCAGCTGCAGCCTCACACACAGCTGGCACCTGTGCCAATGCCTGGAGCTGCTGCCTCGCCACAGCCGGCATGCCAGCTCACATACCTGGCTTGCCCTTGGCAGGCATGGAATCTGGGCTGGTAGCGTGAACCGAGAGCAGGCTGCTGGGCCAAGAGGGCAGAATGAGCCCAGCGGGCCTGAGCAATACTCAAGCAGAAGGCACTGCCGGCCACAGAGGTTTCCAGCTGGCAAAGTGACACCCTAAGGATCCTGTGACAGTCAATCAGCAACAAAAGACCCAAGAAACTAACTACAAGTTCTCACTTTAGGTGGGTAGGGACTTCCTGGGGCCCCACATGCACAGTTAGACTTAAACTTCAACTTACAGTCACCTCTTCCTTATCTTAATGCTAAAATCATGTGTGAAGGTGGAGATTTAAAATGCTAATGTTACATGTGATGCATAAAAAGCATACTGAGCTACTGTGCAAGTGCTACAGAAACCCCTCCTATACATGCCCCTACTAAATCCTTCCCTATAAAAAGATCCTATAAAATGAACCCACATACTTCTCTTGGGGAGCAGCCAACCCTTTTTCTTTCCATAATGAAACCTGGTTCCCTCATGCACAAGCTAAATAAACTTTCTCTTTGCTATCTGATGATCTCTCTTGACTTCCATCCTGGGAGATGACAAGAATCTAGGGTGCTGATAACACCACCACTGAGGCAGAACATGTAACACCTTCCCAGATAGACACAACCCACTATATCAGGCTGTGCCCTAGGAAGGTACAGGCATCGTGAGATTCTGCCCCAGGAAGGCACAGGCATCGTGACCATTCACAGGGCCTTTCTGTCTGCAGTGCAGGTGTGATTTTCTCCTTGGTTCTCAAAGAAATAAGTGGGAAGCATCTTCCCACTGCTTTGTTACAGTTGAGGATGCCGGGTTCCAGAAACCTTAGGGAGTCAACAGTTCTGGAGGAAGAAACTTGGCTAGAATAGGAAAACTCTCACCTTCTCAATAGACATTACATTTCAGAGACTACCAAAGGTCTTTTCTAGGAGATATTTCTTTAGTGAGAAAAAGGATTTGTTTTCAATTAGCTTTCTTGATACATTAATTATATAAATCATTATTATAGCAGTTTGAGCCAATTTTAGACCATACATACTATCAATCATTCTGTACCTTCTCACAGCAATCTGTAGATAATAGGAGCTAGACCTTAGTCTCGAATGTGAATAAAAGTTTTAAATATGTGTGCCTTACTACACAAACCCAGGGCTTCATGCCAACTGCATTTGTAGCTCCTATGCCTGAGAGGTGTCATCAGCCAATGTGGGTTCTTTAAAGCGATAGTCTTTCAGGAACACTAGCTTCCAGTTTGTCTCTCTAGCAAGCTCTGTGTATTTAGACAGCCAGCCTGAGCAAGGAGTGGCAGGTAGTTTTTTTAGGAGACAAATATTCTGATATCGCAAAGTGGATCAAGGATTAACAATGGATCAAGGCAGAAGTCTGCCATAGGAGTAAGTTTCAAAGCACTGCAAGTCACTCTTCTAGCTTCCAACACTGGTGTAAGAGGCTGGGGTCTGCCTTTGACTTGGCAGCCCTCTTGGCCCAGACTGGCACAGTCCCAGGAAATGCAGGGACTGCCAGGAACTTACATAGCACCATCATTTGAGCCACACAGATTACCTTTAAGCTGAGTACACTTTGTTAAATCTTCAAAGGCTTTTGTTCTCTGTAGTTTCATCTCCAAGATTAGTTGAGCAATTGGAACCAAATGGATAAATATAAAACCATAAAAACCATAGACTGGCTAGAAATCAAATACTTCTCTCTTCTTCTAGCTGCTTTTCTCGGTTGTTTCAAAGAGATTTTTGTGCACACTGAATTGTCTGTCAGGATAAAGTTTTTAAAGTAAACCAGATCTGGATCATATTGTTTTGATTAGAGAAAATCTGTCTTTTCTTTAAAGTTGTAATAAACAAAGACTATAAAACAGAGAGGAAAAACAGAAAGATTAAAGTAACTTTAAACTATAATTCTAAATTGGTCCAGATATTTTCATCCCACAGGACAATTAAGTGCTGAAGTGAAAACGACCTAAAACAATGATCTAATGTTATGGAAATTGCACCAAAGAATCTGTTTGTGAGACTATTATATTTGCTGCAGTCTCTTTACACTGCTCCTCTCAATAGACCAGGCTTGTTGACTCAGAGCTACGAAGACCTAGACCCAGATTCTGCATGTCACTCTTTCATGGTCCACAGCCAAGGCCTCTAATACCCAGACGGGTGATGGGAAGGACGTCTGGATATACCTTGGAACTCTATTTTTGAGTCAGGGTCTTGCTGTGTCGCCCAGGCTGGAGTGCAGTAGTGCAATCACGGCTCACTGCAACCTGGAACTTCTGGGCTTAAATAAGCTTCTAACCTCAGCCTCCCAAGTAATTGGTACTATAGGTGTGGGCTACCACATCAGAATAAATGTTTAAATCTTTTTATAGAGATGGGGTCTTGGTATGTTGCCCAGGCATACGTTATACCTGGAACTCTTGACACAGCCCTGAGACCTGATGTGTCTTAATTTGTTTTACTCAGAGGTGATGGTCCAGACTGGAAGAATGAGATATACTGGCTTGATGAAAGTTTGGTTGGTGAATTGTCTTTCTAAAATGTTGCAAGGCAGGACCCGGGATAAAATAAGCCTGGGCCAAGAAAAACCAAGTGGTTCAGTCTGGACTTGCCCAGAAAGCCCATCTCAGGTGTGAGTCAGAGTGAAATGAGGTCAGACGCACGCTAGGGATGACCTGAGCGTTTGTCTCCACAAAGATTAGTTTACCAGATCCCAGGTCAGCTTGGAAATATACAAATGGAGCCTTCTTAGAACTAAGCCCAACAGTATATTAAAATGTCCTGGCCTCCCTTCTGCTTCTCTAGATTAGACTAAGAATGGATTCTCAAGAGAGACCAAACTCTCAAGACTGTCATTGAATGAAGTATGGGAACAGGCTCACATTTTAGTCCAATGTTGACCCACATGGCTTTTTCAGGAGAGTGTATTTAATCCCTGGTCAGAGAGAAGTCCTTTGAAAACATGGTTTGGGGAGGATGATTGAGACATCCTAGCAAGTGAGCTTCATTACAGATAGGTTGGTGACTCAACTCTTCTAAAAATAATTATCTGTATGAAAATGCTATAAATCCTACAGTACCTCATTCCAAGGGAAAAATGAAGAACTGACTTAAGCTTGACCAAAAAAAAAAAAAAAACAAAAACGTATGAGTGTTTATGGGCACGTAGTAAGAGGTCTGGTTACCTCAGATGTGCCCGCTGGTACATTGCTGGACCTCATTTTACGCACAATAAACTCTGCAATGGGCTTTAACATGGGAGAAAAGCAATGATGGCTCTTGTCCCCCATAGCAGTTCACCTTCATGAAAACTTCAGATCTCTGAGCCTGGTCATTTTTCTTCAAGTATAAAGCCTGACTTACCTCTCTCTGGAGATTGATGTCTGCTCCTTGTAGAACCAGCTCCCTCACACAGTCTATGTGGCCAGCGTAGGCAGCAACCATCAGGAGTGTGGTGCCGTGCTGGATGGAGGAGAGACAGATGAAGTTAGGCCACTGGTGTGTCAGGGAGAAGGGTCCTAGGAAAGATACTGCAGAGATGTCAGCTCCACTCAGAACACATCCAAGGGCAAAATTCCCTGCAGCGAGGAAAGTGCTCATGAATAATCTCATCATGCAGTCTAGATGGGAAAAAGCAAAGCGACAAATTGCTGAGGTTGGGATTTTTGATGTAAAAATTCACTTACTTCCATTACCTTCAGAAGCACAGTCCAAATGAACCATAGTTATTGCATTTTAAGGCAACAATGACATAATGCTCTCATTTTATGATTCCTATTAAATGATTCCTGAGCCAAAATATTGCTATTAATATAAAAGAAACATTAAATGGTACCATCTGATTTTCTGTATTTAAAAGTCTTCATCATCAAAACGGTTCAGGTAAAGATGTATGTCACCCTGAAATGAGAGACTAGAGAGCTGAGAGTCAGGAGCCGTGGGGGCTAAGCCCATCTCTGTCACTGACCAACAGTGTAAGCTGGGCACGTTGATTACAGTTACTTGGACTCATTTATTTCATTTTTAAAACGAGGGGTTGGATGGGATGATCACCAAAGTCTCTCCCAGCTTTAAGATTCAAGGACTTGAGGTGTACCATGTGATATGGAAACTTATAATTGAAGTGTGCATTTGCAGTTTGATTTACAGTTGTTTTCAAGCGCTTGAACTGTCATCTTAGATACCACCTCTGCATATTCAGCAACCTGCCTCTCAGAAGTAGATGATGAGAGAGAGAGATGGCTCTGCACACAGGGGAGGCTTATTAGGTATAGGGTAATGAAGTGAATTTTGGAGGCGTTGTGTTATTTTCATCTACAGATTTTGTAGGAAGGCAGTATTGCTGAGTAGTCACTGACAGTATGATCTCGGGCACATGATGCTGTTTGTTGGAGAAGTTTGAACAGTCATACTTGAGGCTAGGAACAATTCCTAAGGAAGCCCGGTTAGCCTCTCCTTGAGTTCCAGGGGCTCTCACAGGCCTCCTAGGTGATCCTAGGGCTTGGCTCTGTTCGCAATGGTAATACTAGTGGAGAGATCAATTAGCACCATAAAATACCGTCCTGGGACTGGGACTCCATGTTCAGGTGGCACGTGGAGGAGACAGAAACCCACCCAGTGACATTCCGAGGGGAACAAAGGCCTGTACTGTTTCCCAACTGCTCCCTGACCCTCAGTACCACCAGCCTCAGAGGCCCTTTCAAAGTAAACAGGGTATCCGAAATTACCATCATTTAGACTTGCTCCTTTGGGCTAAGGAATCATCTCTCCAGAAAGCTCCTGATAAAATAACTTTTTGTTTAAAACAAGGAGGGGTAACTTACATATTAGTGTCTATTCAAGGAAGCACAAATTTGGTCAAAATATCTATTGGCCACCCAGCAGACAGAACAGAGCGTGAGCTCTAAGGGAAAGGAGCTGGTGGCTCAAGTGATTCCTGATGTGGAAAGGGTGCTGAAAAGGCTGGGAATGTGAGGTGCCGTCTAGGGGTAGAATGTATGCAACACTGCAAGGTGGCGCTGGGGAGCTGGAAGCCAGGAGGAAGTCCTGGGGTGTCTGAAAGGGGTGGCTTCAAGAAAAAGAGGAAAAGTGGTCATCAAAGTGGTCAGTGGGTGAGGCCACAGTGACAAGTGGTGTTTCTGCCCTATAGTTTTTCCACTGTGGTGTAAGAACCAGCCCCGTAAAACCCATATAAGACCAAGATAGCCAGTTCACAGATGTCCAAGACCCCGCACCAGCCTGAGTTCTGGCTAGGAACAGATGGTACATTCTAACTGGGATAACTGGAAGAAAATGTCATAAAGAGACTATTAAGCTGAGGCCTGGGCACAGGGAATCTACAAAGAACAGCATAGTACTGGGATCTAGGAACAGTGGGGGTCCATGACCAGCTGAGGCCTGAAGTTGCCAGGGGAAGGGAGTGGCTCCCAGGATGCAGAGAATGGAGGGGGGGCACTGCTGCCAGACAGAAACAGGGAGAGCGCTCGGCTCCCTGACGTCCCTCTCCTCCCACCCTCTGACTCCTACAGTTGCTCCTATGGGGCAAACACAACTGGAGGCCAGAGGGAAGTGAGTCTGCTGGGACAGTACATACAGTTCAGACTGTGAAGCCAAGAGCGAGAAGGGTGTGGAGTGGGTCTGGAGGTGTAAACCAAAGATATCCTGCCCCGATGCCCTGGGTGGGGAGGGAAGGCAACTGGAGCAAACTGATATTTTGCTTTTGGGATGGTGGTGGACTTCACTTACCAAATGTGTGCAATAAAAGCTGGAAATGGCACACACTGTTTTCAGGAAAACAAAAAAGCTCCTTCAAAACATTTTTATTCAAATCCTAAAATCAAAACATCATTGCTTGCTCCCTCTCCTCATCGGAGGTCCTCTTGGTCCCCAGAGATGAAAAGTCTTGCTGAACACAGTAAAATGATTGCCTCTAGCTGGGGAGGGGAAGGTTCTCTAAGTGGTATCTGCCAGCGGGCAGTATTAACTATTTTTATTTCACCTTCTAAATTGCCAATGAGTGTATTTATGTTTGCAAGAGGTAATGAAAGGATAAAAGGCTGGGGGAGGCTTCAATTTTTGTTTTCTCATCCTTATAGAAAAAACATAACTCCCACATCCATGGCAGCCCACTAAATTATCTCCATCTTTTCATGAAAGCAGTTGGCTTGAATTCTTTCACTAAACAGCCTTTTCTTCTTGTAATCTGCCAATTCTGATTCCCAGTGAAGTGCCTCTTTCCCTATTGTGGCTGCCTTCTGTTTTGTGCATTTAATTGTTTCCTTTTCTTTCTGACTTTCCCCAGCATGTTTTTAAGTTCACCACAGTACCCTGGATATTTCAAAAAGGATGAGGCAAGCAAACACACGAACAAGTAAATAAGCATTGTAAAGGGAAATGTATTCCTGAGGTGCTCCTGTGCCCACACAGGGCAATGGTGCGTGCTGGGCATGCATCTACCAAACCCATCATCGTACACTATCTCTGCAGTCCACGTCCACCCGGCCACTGTTCAACAACAGCTTCAGCAGCGCCAGGTTTCCTCTCCTGGCTGCCCAGAATGCAGCGTTGGCAAGCGGAGTTTCCTTCTGCAAGAACAAAATGAAACAGGATCTTAAAATTGATCCCAGTGAACATGACTGCTTCTACGCATATAGGTAATAACATTCGGAAAAGAGAACATCCAGATGTGTTGTATCATTTGAAAGATTGCTCCTCCAGCAACAGACTGCTGTAATACACTTGGTTATAGAATGAACTCTGTTGGATTCCAGACACCTGAGCACCATATGGCTATGAAGAGCACTGCTGTTGATAATCCAGCACTATTAATAACCTATTTCCCACTAATGTTCTCACTTTCCTGCCTCTGTTGTATTTTTGTTCACCCAGTTTCCTTTTTGCTTGAAATGAATTTTTCTCCATCCTTCAAGGCCAAGGCTCTGCTCAAATGCTATTTCCTCCCGGAAACATTCCAAATCTTTCTTCACCTCCAAGTGGAGCAAAATTTCTCCCAATTCTGACCGCTCAAACGAGTTTACCTGCCCTTTTCCTAACCCCTCAATACTTTCTATCTGATTCCACTATCTGTGTGGAATGTTTCACTTTCCCTCCACCTAATTTCCTTTGCTTCAGCTGAAAGTTGCCAGAGGTTTGAGTTGAGAACAAAGAACTTGGGGCAAATAATGCCATTACATGTCCTCATATGGATCCTTCGTTCTATCATTGGATCACGTTGTTTGTTTGAGACAGGGACTCACTCTGTTGCTCAGGCTAGAGTGCAGTGGCATAGTTATGGCTCACTGCAGCCTAGACTCTCAGGCTCAAGCCATCCTCCCTCTTCAGCATCCCGAGTAGCCGAGACCACAGGCACGTGCCACCATACCCGACTAATTATTTTATTTTTGGTAGGGACAGGGTTTTGCCACATTGCCCAGGCTGGTCTCGAACTCCTGGGCTCAAGCAATCTACCTACCTCAGCCTTCCAAAGTGCTGGGATTACAGACATGAGCCACTGCACCAGGCCTCAGGGGTTATTTTAAAGCTACAAAATTAATTTTGGAATCATACCTATGGAAATCATGGAAGTGGAAAACAGATCTTCCAAATGGGTGGCAGAGCTCACTGCAGTACAATCTTCTTCTCTAAAATAATTGATTTGAGTTTGTAGAGAACAGTCCATGACAGGGAGGAACTGGTTTTGGGACCAGACAGCTCTGGGTCTCACCCCAGCCCTGGACAAGTAAGTTGGCTCTTGGGAGTCTCAGTTTCCTCTTGCTTACTTACCTGACGGTATTAAATGATGTCGATTTTTGCCTAATATAGTACCCAACACACTGTAAATGCTGATTAAATGCTAGTTTCCTTTCCTGTGTTCTTTACAAAATCAGAATCAATAGGCAAAATTAAATTCAGAGTACGGTACTAATAAAGAATTTTGATGGTCTTTAGGAACTTTTATAAAAGCATTAGCATTATTTAATAAAAGCATTTTTTGCAAGTGGGTTTAAAACATCTATCTGACTCCAAAGGCCTTTTGCACAGTATGTCTTTTAAATATATTGATATTGTATTAAATACAATGCTCCTTTAAGCTCAAAAGAAAATACCAACTATTTCAGCTACTCAACAGAGCCCTCTAAAATAGAAGGACAGTGGCAGCAGTATTTGTGGGTATGAAGATTTCATTTCAGAAGTCCTTCAGCACATACACAGGCGTATGCTCTTGTGCATACTTGAATGAGAGAATGGCAAGGTGGGGAGTGATAAGCTAACAGCAAACATACTTCGAATAGTTTCCTCGCTCATATAGGAGGAAAATAAATCACCTCCAATTTCAGATTAACAATTTGCCTTTTCTGAAGGTGTAAATTTTGCTGTCCTGGAGTTTTCAAGCCAAACTGCAACCATGGTGTTCACACCAGCATTGCAGTTTAGGCACCAGGCTGGGTCTGATTTGTTCCAGCTGTCAGTAACTAGGCGAAGCAATGGCAAGGGAGGTTTGACCTCTATAATGAATCATGAAACAAAGCCTTTTAACAAAGAGACTGCACAAGGCCAAAACGAAGTCTGGGAGGGTGAACCAGGCAGACGATGTAATATGCACCAGGGAACAGCTCTGCTAGCTTTTCTTGAAAGGTAAATACACAAGAATGATCAACTGTAATTCATTTCAGGGACTCTGTCATTTCACTTTAACCCCAAATACCTTCAAAAAACCATCTGCAAACAGCAAGCGTCTATTGTTATAACAAGATCTCTTGCCAGGGCCTCTTCTCCCTTTAGGATGGTCTTGGGGATTCCTATCTGGCTGGGCTGCACATCCTGGTTTCCTGTAAGGTTCTGGAAACTGAGCTTTGTGAAAAGCTATAAATACTTCATCTTCCTTCGGGCTTAATTTACTGAGAGTCAGAGACATGACAGAGTAGTTGGTTTGGGGATAAGAAGAAGTTGGGTTCAATCTGGACTACTTCCTAGCTCTGTCACACTGGGCATTTTTTTTTTTTTTTTTTTTTTTTTTTGAGATGGAATCTCTCTTTCTCTGTCACCCAGGCTGGAGTGCAGTGGTGTGATCTCAGCTCACTGCAACCTCCACCTCCCTGGTTCAAGCATTCTTCCCACCTCAGCCTCCCAAGTAGCTGGGATTACAGAGACATGCCACCACACCCAGATATATATATATATATATATATAAATATATATATATATATAAATATATATATATATATATATAAATATATATTTATATATATATATATATATATATTTTTTTTTTTTTTTTTTTTTTGAGATGGAGTCCTGCTCTTG